>JAHXMU010000119.1:107973-143127 GCA_019455685.1 Philornis downsi | reverse complement strand
AAAAAGTCAAAAACAAAGGTAAGGAGAAAACGCTCTGAGAAATATATAACAATACAGCGATTGCGTTAGCGGGTTTGTATTGCCCAAAATGCTCTAGTAGGGAAGGTTTTCGACAACGAATTCGATGGGCAACTCAGGCCATAAATCCGGCTTTTAAAACGTTTTGACAGGATGGACGTATTGAAAAAGGAGAGCAGGAAATTTATACTTGGAGATCTTTTCTACGCTCGGGACAAAATAGAAAATTATATCCATTCTATTGCCGAAAGAACCACGACAACGAACTCGATGGGAGAATCTGGCTTTTGAAAGGCTTTGGTAGGATGGACGTATTGAAAAAGCAGAGAGGAAAATCGATGTACTTGGAAATCTTTTCTACGCTCGGGCTAAAATAGACAAATACATTCATTCCATTGCCGAAAGACCCACGACAACGAACTCGACGGGAGATTCAGAATATGAATATGGCTTTCAAAATGCTTTGACAAGATGGAGGTATTGAAAAAGCAGAGCGAAAAATCGAAGTACTTGGAAATCTTTTCTACGCCCGGGCCAAAATATACAAATACATTCGTTTTATTGCCGAAAGGACCTCGCCAACGAACTCGACGGGAGATTCAGGCTTTTGAAACGCTTTGACAAGATGGAGGTATTGGAAAAGGAGAACAAAAAATCGAAGTACTTGAAAATCTTTTCAACGCTCGGGACAAAATAGAAAAATATATACATTCTACATGTCTTCTGAGGAAATTACGTTGTTGAAAAAAAAAAAACGAAATAATAAAAATAATAATGTTATGTCTTCTATTTCAATGTGTCCTTGCAGTCCTCTTTCAAAATAATTTCACACAAGCACATAAAAGTTCTTAGTTTCTGATTGACGCCGAACTCTCATTGCAACTGAGTCTCTCTTATTGCAACTCGATGTGTTCTTCGAGATTTCATAACTTGCGTCATTTATTTCCCCCCATGAAGGTTAACAAGACTGTCTAATAAAATTTTGGAACGTAGGATTTAGACGTTGATGCAATAAAACAGCTACTCAATAGTCAAATTAACGCATCTTCTCCGCAACTGTGTAGTATATGAGAGTTTGTTCAAGTGACATAACTACTGCATTGAATTGTTAAAGCTGTTCTCATATTACTTTCGCACTTTTTTTTTTAAAGAGATACACCTTTAAATATCCCTACGGGACCTATTAAAATATCAATAATTCTTATTGGTAGGGCACTTTGTGCGTTAAATTGATTAAAAATGACCACGTTTTATCGGGGTCGTTTTTATATATCATCATTTGTACATGAAAAATGACCCCTCATTGTTTTTTTCTTTCTGAAACTGCTCTTAAGCTTCATAATGTATCATACGAGTGGACAACTTGCACGCAAACATATTCACACAGCCACACATGCACACATTCTGACATTATCCTTTTGTTACCCTATAAATCCTCATCAATTCCATTATTATGGCCATAGAGACCTGAGCGATGGCATTATCTTAAAGCATTTTCTGTGTTCGGGTCGCTATGATCGCCTCACTTCGCCACAGTTGAGTTCAGTTCAGTTAAGTTCAATTCGATTCAGTCCGAAGTGTGTGTGTGTGTGGAAAAATCAATGTGTGCATAAATTTTACGCTTAAAAGAAAAAACATAACTGCACTACTATGCTCCATGCTCCTGAGATTCGTGCATATATGCACCCATAGGTGTTTCTGAATACAGTGGAACAAGTTTACAGCGATTTCGAAGAATACGACGGCTGCCCCCGTTCAACATTAAAGCTGTTTTGATGAATTTAACGACAAAATAGACTGTGAGAATTTCCTTATTCCAACAGAAGAGGAAATTTAATCTGCATTGCAACACTTCCGACAATGGTCTCAGACTGTATAATTTCGAACCAACGATGAACATGAACATACCAAGATGTTACTTAAAATGTTGAAAGTGGACTCCGTCCAAAAGAACCTCCGCCGTTCAACTTTGTGTGGTTTCAAAAAGATGATGCAAAATTGCTGTTGTGGCAAAATTGCAGCGAAAATTCCCCATAATAGTTGGTTTGAAGAGAGCGTGAAGTTTATAAAATACGAAACGAAATTTGGAAAATTTAAAGAATGAATTCGAACGATAATCGAGGCAATTCCCACTGTAACCTTTCCGCCAGTAATGGATAATAATGGCGTGTATATGTCTTTGAGCGTGGATGCCATTTAAATGCAATTGCTCTTAAAAGCCATAAAAAAGCCTCATTAAAAAAGTTGGATTTCTCAAATGAATAAGTAAAAAGTAATCTATATGAATAAAAAAGAACGACCTGCTTAAAGGTCTTAATGTAACAAAATTTATCAGACAAACTGCATATCAACATTGAAAATTGGCTAACCTCCATTTAAAACACGAGAATCCAGATTGGCGAGATGTTTTTAATGTCATGAACATGGATGTGATCCATGGTGCTAACATAGATTGCGACGAGCACTACGCTATGTTAAGCACGAGACAGACTAGAGTAGAAAACATACTTAACCGATCACAAAGGCGGCTAATTGCCGCAACATTTTATACGCTCATAGCGTATTTCAAAAATGAGATCCTCTTAATTACTCCGACGCAACGTCTCTAAAAATGTTATCGTATTTTTGTTACATTGCGCCAACGTATTACGCATTCGATGATATCTGCTACAAAATCCGTACTTCGGTTTATAGTTGAGATTACGGCATTCGCAGCTGATTGTAAAAAGGGATGTCACGCGAAGGTATAGAGACGAATTCCGAAATTTTTAACTATGTTAGGTCAATGATGGAATTGTTTTGGCTGAAATTCGGCTAGTGCTGCAAATTTGCGTAGAACACTGTTGTTTTCACATCAGCAATTCCGGGAGAAGTGAATAAATAACCTTATTTATAAACGATATAATAGATTGCTCTGCACTGAGTCAATGCGAGATAACACCAAAATTGCGAATGCTGATGGCCTGCCGGCTGAACTATTTAAGGCCGGGGGCAACGGACTGGTAATGAGTTTGAGTCAACTCCCAAACACAATTCGGCTGAGCGAAGAGATCCGCTATGATATAAATCTAAATGCGTTATATTCTATTTTCAAAAAGGCAATTCAAATGTATGTATTTGTCGTGAAGAACACTAAAGTCCGATATATTTCATTTGATTGAACCTTGTATCCCCCTGTGTCATAGTAAGTGCACATAATTGTCTTTCTCGCCCAGATGTAGACATCCCTCTTTCATCTCTATAAGCAAACGATCATTTCGCATGACTGCCAAAGTTCCCTCAACTCTAAATTAAAATATAATAATATAGGTTGCGGTTTGTTGGTATCTCATACTCGTTTTGTCATACAAATGCTATCGGGTATACGCTAACGGGGATAATTTTGGACGCTAAGCTAAACGAGGATGAGTTGCATAAAAAAGTAGTAGAAAAGGATGGAAAATATCAATGCGACTAAGCAGGATACCAAAAAAAAAACGCACTATAATCGTCTAAATACACTAAATTTATTCAATAAGTAGTCCGCAGTTGTGGAATTGGAATTAGAGGTCCCCTGCTTTCCAAGTCCTCGAAAAGAACTTTAGTTCTTTCTTTCCCTCCGTCTGGTGATAAACGAGTATGTGCTCCATGACAAAAGGCTATAACACCCTCTTTGAATACGGAAAACTTTCCACAACTCAATTCACGGGTTGCAAGGAAATGCATTTATTATGGAACCTTACCCAAGCGGCTTCAACATAATGCCATCAATCCCACAGAAGAGCAAAATAAACTGTAACGTATTTTCTTCATCCACAAAGCCCTCCCGATTTGGCTAAAAATTATACGCAGCCAAGACTGAGTTAGGAATCCCTGAAAGGGCGATACGCTTTTTCAGAATAATACTGATCGAAACAAAGAAAAGAAATCCATCAAGATATGCAAAGGTCTTAGCTACCCAGCTTACACTAAACAAGGTTATAGAAAGAACGACTGGCTGTTGTACAATCTCTTCAATATATTTTAGAGATGATTATGAGAAAAGTTTCATTAAACACGACTAACTACGAGTACATTTTCAACAAAAGCTATATATTGGTTGGGTAATCTAATAATATTGAGATCATAGGTTAAAAGTGTTACTGCAGCCGTCTCAGTCTTTGAGAAGAAGACGGTGAAATGGGGTTTGGCTATAAACAAAGATAACTTTAAATTATTTGTTTTGACGAGCAAAGAATATACACATTTGAGACGCTGCGTGCACTTTAACAGCTGTTTTAAAATACGGCACTATATTTACATGAAATAGTTCCTAAAAAGCACCAATTTAATAACTAAAATAAATTTCATCTGTCTGCAATATTTCCTGTGTTTTTATTGAAAACTAAGAATCAGTCGTTTAGTGAACTAAAACGAAAGTAATGCTCGAATTTTTGAACAAGGGGAATATTACTTCCAGATGAGTGTTTGGCGATGTTCTATTGCAATAAGCATGACTATTTGCACTGTTTCATAACTGAAGGTGAATCTTGGACCCATCAAAATACACCAATGACTAGAAATTATGAAAAATGTTGGACATTTTCAGGGAAATCGAGAACAGTGAAGAGAAAAAGGAGTCTGGCGGCCAATGACAGTGGCTGTTTAGTTAGAATATTCAGGATATAATTCACATCGATTACCTTGAAAGGAGTAGAACGATTGTCGGAAAATTGTATTCAGAAATGTATGAACGGTTTGATTTGAAAAAAGAAGAACAGCATTTGGCACAAAGATCGTTGTGGCCTGTTTTAAAATTTTATGAATTACTATACGAATTAGTTCCTCACTTAGCATATTTTGCTGCCACACTTGTCGACATGGCTTAGTAGAAAGAGCTTTCAATCAAATGGAGCATTCATTGGGAATCGAAGGTCTATATAGAGGAAGTTGATAAATCGCATTATGCGGAAGGCGTATTAAAATTGAAGGGCTGCCGTCTTATGTATATTACACTGAGAAACAAACTGAATTCTACACCAAAAATTGGTATTTTTATTTGTTTTGCTTAAGCCAAATATTCTTCTTCGTATACCAGTTTCTATCGAAAATCAAAGAAGTTATGTGCACGGCAAAAAAGCATCGTTCGTTATAACAATGTTCGCTATAGACATGTTGCACTGTACATTAGGGTGGCAATTAACCGCATGAAAAAGAAAACAGTCGTTTCAATTATAAAGTTCGGGGGAGTTAATGTTTCGCTAGTAGATCAAAAATCGCAAATTTTGGCAAAATAGTACATCTTTCAGATACTGGCTCATTTAGGTCAAAGTTTACGCATTTTTATATCTTAGGTGTTATTATGTAAATAAATGATGTAGCTTTGTCTTAACAAGCCTGACTAAGCTCCAAGTTGCTCCGTCTTGTTAAAACCACACACTGTGTTGGAAGGGATTTTCTTTCGAAGTAGTTTTGGAGAGAACATTCTCGCAACATTTTTAAGTAAAGGTCTTCATTGACCATAATGGAACCGAAGACGCAATATCCATCAGTCACCCTGTATTTTGACAAATAAATAGTAGCTCAGGATTATAAATGAGCTATGTTATATCTTCCCATCTGGTACCTCCTATGCAAATACGAGTGTATACAAATTGGCCGATTTACCGAAATTCAATCCTTCCTCTCTAATTTATTACTTGTCGCCTTCAGCAACATAACATTTTGTTTGTAGAATGATTGATGATTTATATGATTGATAAATTTTCAAAAAAAAAAAAAAAAAAGAAGAAGAAAAATCTACCCTATTGGCACGCACGTTTTGGTAGCTTCTAGCACCATATAGATGGCCAGATTATCCCATATAATATAATAAGGATCATACGTCTAATTCACTTGCACTGAATTTGATCAAACTTATGACATATTAGATGTTTGATAAGACTCGGTCTGATAATAAAAATGTACCTCGAGATTCATTCATTCCTCTGTAATTTTCAACTGGTAGGCTATGAAAACCTAATGTCCAGGTCAAATGATACAGTTCCTTTCTTTTAACGTAATTAATTAAATTTGCCGAGCTATAAACTTATAGCTGCGTATGCTTGGAGATGTCGATGCAACCATTCAAAAATTTAATGCACAAATTGTTTGACGTGTCGAAATTCGATCCTTCATCGGTCATTTCTATTTCATAGTCTCTATAATATTTCAAAAAATCGGAAAGTATCCCAACCTTTTCTGGTACCTCCCAAACCAGTAATCTAATTTAATTCAAAAATGTATTTCAATGCTCATATCGTTCATTCCAAACCACTAAATCCAGTATGACCTACCGCGAAGCAGGCAGGTAAACTTAGATAAGAGAATGCGAATGGGCTGCATTGCCACGCCCCTTGGAGTGCCTCCAAAACACAGCAATTTAGCAAAAATTAATGGTTCCACTGTAATCTCTATACAAGCCTTCAGTACGTTAAAATATTGCCTTTTTTTTTGCTTTTCACTGTGCATTAATTCAGAAGAACACTGAAAAAGAAAAGTCCTTCTGCTAACCCTCAAATTTTAGCAATAACGCAAAAGGCTATGGATGAAAGACTATGATTGAAATTTCTGTACTGGTTCGTATTTAAATTATTCACCAGCCATTTCCCAATTTCACATTAAAATACAGATTTGACTGATGTTATCATGTTTTTGATATCAAAAACTGTGAATTTTTATCAAAATGTGGCACGTTGAAGACTTATTTACACATCACTTTTAGATAAAGCGGCCTGAACTTCATAAATTTCGACGATGAATTTTTGCTGCCACCCTACTGTACATTCATATAAGTATGAGTGCACATGAACATGTGTGTGTGCACATGCGAATATAAATTTCGGTATTTTAAAACATAGACTTGATGATGATACGGCTACCTATAATCCCACGTGTCTGAAGGGTGTCTTTCCTTTCTCTCACCGTCCAGTATCTAACAAACACTCCGGCGCCCACTCTGCCCACAATGCACGATGTAATGTAGTCGAAAGATAAGCTTTGCTGTTGAAATGTGATGGTTTCGCTACTGATGTTGTTGTTGTTGTCGCCATTGTTATTGTGTTGCATAAAGGACCCTTTGCGTACTGTGTGCTGTGGTGCACCTTCCCCAACATTAAATCTGTTGTTGTGCAAATTTATAGATTTTTCAACTGGTGACAGTTTGCAAATGAACGCAGGACATTTCGGAACAGAGTACACATCGAAGCATCTCTGTGGGCAATTGCAACGAAAATGTTATCTTAAAAAGAAATAAGATGGATTTAGAGCGAAGGCTAAACGAGGTATTTAGTAAAACGTAGCGCTGAAAGCACTTTGGGACTGATGATTTTGGATCAGCCAGCAGCATAAACCATCTAATGCAGGTGATGTAAGAGATTTTCAAATGAGATTTTAACTCAGCCAAAGAAAAAAAGAGGCCAAGCATATTTGTATGTTTCTACAACAGCAACGAAAGAACACATATATACATAAGGAATATTTGCCATACATGGGAAAATTTCATAACCATTGAAACTTCGTTACAACTGTTTTAAGTAAAAATTTAAAAAAAATCATTACCATTTAATGATATCGGCAAATTTTCAATTACTATTACAAGCTATAGCTAAAAGAAATCCATTTTTTTCCAATAGATGGACTTAATAATCTGTATTTCGCGCTGTTTACACTAGATGGCGCGATCAGTTTACGCTAGATGGCTTTAGAAAGAAGCTTGACATAATATTGTTTGAGTGCCTGTCAAATATGGACACCAGAAAAGAGAAAATATGACACATATTTAAAATTTTTCTTTGGTAAGGACAAAAACGCAAGCCAGGCAGCTGAATATGTGAATGGTGTTTCTGGTCCTGATACTAAAACAGCTAATCATCAGCGATTTTGATTGCGTCGATTCCGTTTTGGTAGTTTTGATGTCAAAGGTGCGCCAGACTCTGAAAGACCAATTGCCGAAAATATCGATGGAATAATGGGAATATTCAAGTTCGACCCTGATGTAAACTCTATTTCGATTGCTAAATATTGCACAAAAAACCCGATTGGAACTACTTTAATAAAGCTGCTAGATACAAAAAAAAAAAAAAACATCGATGTATGAGCACTACACGAGTTAAGGCAAAAAAAAAACCATGTGACCGAATTGCCATATGCTAGTTGCTGCTTGCCGCAACAAAATCGAACCAATTCTGAAGCAAGTGGTGATTGGTGACGAAAGATGGGTCATTTACACCAACGTCGAATGAAAACAGTGGTCGACCAATTGAGATGAGCCAGCACAAACTGTGGTTAAGTGAGGATTGATGAAAAAGATGGCCATGAGGTCCTTACCTACGGTCAAACTCTTAATTCGGACCTATACTATTGACAACTGAACTCTTTCTTTAGACAGTTCAATAGACCAGAAACGGCCAGCTTTCCCCAATAGGAGAGGAATTGTGTTCCATTAGGCCAACGCCAGACCAAACAGATCGATAGTCACTCGCCAAAAGCTCCAGGAGCTTGGTTAGAAGGTTCTTATGCATCCACTTTATAGTCCAGACCCGACACCAAGTGAATAGCACCTATTGCTAATAGCGAGTGATTTAGCTGATAGAAAATGTGTCTCATGAGAAGCTTGTGCGAATCGATAGTCCCAGTTTTGTGTTAATGGGGAAGAGAGCTTCTATGAGAGTTCATAGCGGAATTACCATCAAAACGGCAATAAATTATTGAAGAAAATGGTGCATATTTGACCTATATCAGATCAATTTAAATATGCTAAATAAAGCATTCCATAATAACCTGTCTGTGACTATGAACACTATTCGAATGTCAGCTAGTAATGGACACTTATAGTGCAAGCAGATGAATATCTCTTGGAAATCTTCGGAAGAAAAGCGCTACGTAACACATACATTCATTGCCCTCAACGGAGAGTGCAGGCTGCCTTCAACGTGATCAATCTTCAATGTTTCATTGCTTTATTGTCGAATAGTTTCTTTTATTTCGATAAGAAAAGAAAAAAAAATATCGAAAATTGAGCTACTTTCCCTTCTATAATTTTGAAATATGTAAATACTTATGCATAAGTAAATGTCAATAATAATTTCAAGAATTTTAAAAGAAAATCAATAAAATTGAAAAAATAATCCAAATTGCTTCATACCAGATAATACCTTTTATATTTCATACGTATATCGAATCATTCCATTTAAAATGGAATCCTCTCAAAAGGATCTCCTAGATCCCAATGAGCAGATTACAGACAATTCACAAAATTATCGTAAGCAGTCTATATTTGTGACCAATATGGACGGTGAGATTCGATTACAACTTGAGGGGACACATACAACCATGTCGGAAACGGAGCCACATTCAGACAGAGCAAACGAATCCGTTAAATTTGAAGATGAGCCGATAGAACTCCAAAATATCAGTCGGCAAACAAGTTCACAAACTATGAGATATGAGGAGGGGAGTGATTGTTTCACCTCAGGCCATCAATGGCGAGACTATGACCAAAACCGGTGGCCAGAACACAGGCCAAAAGGCCACCTGAGACAACTAGAAAATGAGAATATTGGAGAACGTTTCAAGCAAATCATGGACATGTTCGATGCCTTCACCAGAAACTTGGAGATGTTAGAGTTACAGTCATCTTCTGTACTACTGGGTGCTGCAGATAAAATCAGTATAAGGCATTCTGTGGGCAAGGACACACAATATCCCTTTCATGAGATTAGAAATGATGCATTTGAAATGACAATGAACCCCGCACTTGGTAAAAATACTTTGCTCTTGTAAACCAAAAACATAACAGTTTATTTGCAGCAGCGCCGAGAAATTGTCATATGGCTGATGCAAAAGCCAGGGTGGAATGCAATTCCATATCTACCACTACCAGCGGTTTAGAACTTAGCTATCAACATGTACTTTGCCAGACTTCTTTAAATGAAAATTGCAGCATAGATCAAACCTCAGCTACAACTTCTATGGGCACTACCAGTCAATCGGAAATGCATCAATCGCTCAATAACTATGCCAATGCCGAGAATGCCTTACAAATTCTTGCTCCCGCGGAGGGACACCCTTTGAAGGTGGCAAACTTAGCAAAACCTGAACCACACACCACTGCGGTTGTGGTGGAGGAACCCTGTTCTCAGCCTTTTCATACGATTCATATTGATACGACTTCATCGCCATCTTCAAGTGTCCTGCGACGTCCACCGCTGTGCCAACGAATGTGGGACGTCATCACGGACTTTTGTGCAGCCATCTGTTTATGCCTACAGGTTAATAGGGATTGTATTTTTTGTTTGGGTTTCTTTGCAGCATTCGTTGTGAGCGCTTCTTTCTTGACAGCTTTCTTTTATCGTACTCTCAGCGTGAGTCCGCCGCTGTGGCTGTATTCCTCTCATCGCCTAATACAGGATGGCGCAAAGATAAAAGGAAGAATGAATTGATCGCTTGATGATAAATGAAAAGTGAGTGATCAGATCAAACGTATTGCATTGCGATAATGCAACCTTAAATACAAAACTATGAGATTTCAGGTATTTTAGGTGAAGGACAAGTTCAACGCTATTCTGAGGCTTCTGAATATTAATCGTGAAAATATAAAACAAATGTTAAAATAAATAAAATACTTTGTTGGCTTGGCAAATTTCTATGATTCTCACTTGCTATGAGCGCTGTGTAATTCTTGTAAGAAGAAGAGGTAAAGTAGTTGGTTAATTTCAAATTATACGATAGTGTGGCAGCCACCAGGAAGAGGCGGGACTCTGGCATAAAAGTTATGACCATAACATGAAGAAAATTTATTTATTTTTTGCATGCGCAATGCAAGCGCCATTTCGAAAACGTTCTAACAAACAGCTGATAGACTTGTTTACACTTCTCAGAAGCAGAAGCTTTGATACCTAATCCCAGCCCCATAGCAGATGTAGCTGTATGACATCTTTTCAAACCCGGGAACTAATATTCCACACGACAACACAAATTTGGACGTTGATAAAAGTATAATGGAAATAAATCCATTATTTCTACAATACGTGGTTTTAGTAACCTGTATCTCACTGTAAATACAATCGGGTCACGCTAGATGACGTTAGAAAGATAAGATTGCATAGTCAAATAACTACTCAAACGATCTTGTGATCACTTAACTCAGTATTGTTTGAATGAACGTCAAAGATGAACACTCGCAAATAGAAAATATACCATATTTTACAGCTGAAAATATCAACAGTGTTTATGATCCCAACACTGTAACAGTCAATTACGCGCAATTTTGGTTCCACCAGTTTCGTTCTGGCAACTTTGATGTCAAAGATGAACCACGTTCTAGAAGGTCAGTTGTCGAAAATGTCGTTACAATAATGCAAATCATCAAGTTCAACCGTCGTCGTGCAAGCACTGTTTCGACTGTCCAGTGGCTAAGCATTGCACAAAAGCCCGTTTTGAACCATTTGAATAAGGCAGGATACAAAGCTCAACACGAGTTAACGCGAGAAAACCTCATTGACAGAGTATCCATTTAGGAATCACCACTGAATCGCAACAAAACCGACCCATTTGTGAAGTGTATGGTGATTGGTGATGAAACGTTAGTTTCTTATGACAACATTAAGTGGAAACGGTCGTGGTCGAATCGTCATGAGCAGGCGCACACTGTAGTCAAGCTAGAATTGGCGGCTAAGAAGGTTTCACTGTTTGATTTTGGTAGGTTTGGCAGAAGATTATTTACTATGAGCTGCTCTTCCACCGTCAACCTTTTAATTCGGACTTGTATCATTAACGACTGGACAGCCTGAAGGAAGCAACCGTCCTAAAGCGGCTACCTTGGGCCAATAGGATAGGAACTGCATTCCATCAGGGCTAAGTCAGGCCACACACATCCAAAAGCTGCGGGAGCTTAATTGGAAGGTACTTATTAATTCACATCATACTCCGGACTAGGCGTCAAGTGATACCCACCTGTTCGTATCTGATGAAAAATACATCATAAGAGATGCTTGTGAAAATCGACTGCCCTAGTTTTGTGCCAACAAGGACGAGGTTTTCTATGAGAGAGGCATAATAAAACTACGTTCAAAATGGCAACAAGTTGTCGAAAAAAAACGATGCATGTTTGACCCAAATTCGACCTATCTAACAATGGATTTATTTTTACTGTACTTAGTATATTAAGGGCAATATTTATTATAACTTATTGAAAGTTTGAAGAATGTTTTTACCACGAAAATGTAATTTATAAGCCTTCAAAAAATATTTGTGACTACGGCTCTAAATGTTCACCATAGAATTATTGTAGAGATAATATTATTATATAGCTTACCGTTTTTGAAACGAATAGCTTACATTTTCATTGATATTTATATGTTTGACAATGAAATTGATAAAAACCGACGTCAAGTCCTCTTTTACTGTATTGAGTTTGGAGCAAAAATGTAACTGAAGTTCAATTTAGCGCAAACGTTAAGTTAAATATTTATGCAAAAATCAAAAATCAAAGTTCTTCATATAAAATGAGTGGAAAAATTGGTTGAAAACCCAAATTGTCGCAACCAATCTGAACGAAGCCTCAAACTACTTCTAGTTTCGTACTTGTAGTTTCCTTTTCACATTCTTGGAACAAGTTTATTATACGCTATGTGCACTAGTAAAAAAGTACAGAAGATGCACTACAAAAAAGTGATTCCTTGCTATGACAAACCCATGTACAACCCATGTACGTACGTATGTTGATATAGTTTTTCGCTACCTCCAGTTTATGATTTGTGCTTCTCTTTTGCATCCTTAGAATTAATTTCTATCTTGAGCATTTCTGAATAGCATAATCTTTCTCAGCACATATTTTAGCCGCGATCATAATATCTGTTCTGTATATGCTTACCTCGTAATTTCAACCTGCAAAAAAGAAAAAAAACACATATTTAGTATTACATATTTTCGCGATTATTGGCAAAAATGTGATTAATCTTAAATTTCGAACAATGATTTTTCACATGATGCTTTCCACCATGAGCCAACTGCATTCAATAATAAAAATATTAATTCGTAACGAAATGACAGCGATCCTGCATGTTACATAGATGATACCAGGGTTTGAAGCTGTTCGTTTTTTTCTCTCTTTAACATTCATAGAATGTCCTGCAAGAGCACAAGTTTTTAAAATGTACGCCAGCTTTATTGAACAACAGTTACAGCTCACAAATATCGCTATTAATTTTGTGACAATTCTTGTCATTACTACGATGCTATCATCCGCTTTTCAGCTTCATTTATCATCGGCTTTTCAGTGCATATACATATATATACAGGATTTTCCATTTATTGGTTTCAAAACCGTCGGTGTGGCAAGCTATCAGCAAATACCTGTCATCTGAAGTGTTATTTATTTAGTGAAAGGTTTGTCATTTACGAATATATAGGTAGACGTTTCGTTTAACATCTGAAGAACGCGTAAAAATAGTTAAAACACTTTTCGTGCATTACGTAGTGATTACAGGTATGATCAGGCTTGTGCATTATCGCAAGTACGCACTGCAGAAAATATCGCTTCTGTTGGTGAAAATGTGGCAGATAATCCGAATTTGTAGATTCCACGGCGTTCTCAGCAATTGGGCTTAACTCACAGGTCATTCTGGCGTATTTTGCATTTTGGTTTGCACCTCCAGCCATATAGAGTCCAACACAAGCAGAAATTAAAGCCGACTGACTATTCACAATGCCGTAAAAATGCTGATTGGGTGCTAAAGCAACAGGCTTTCAATGCTGATTTTTTTTAAAATTTGTTTTCCAGAAATGAAGCTCATTTCTCATCTGGTGGTTACGTCAACCAGCAAAATTGTCGCATATTGGGCTCGGAGAACCCAGAAGTGATTGTGGAAAAGACATTACATCCGGAAAAATTGATGTTTGGTGCACATTATGGTCTTGGGTTGTCATTTTTTTCAATTTAGAGTGTTGTGACCGTACGACGACCGACTTTTTTGGCCTGAAATTGAAGATTATGATTATGATTATGAACTGGACAATATGTGATTTCAACAGGGCTGTGCCACGAGCCACACAACATGTCCGATTTTGGCTTTATTGCATGAGAAGTTTCAGCAAAGCGTATTTTCTCGTTTTGGCGACGCCAAATGGCCATCAAGGTCATGCGATTTTCAGCTGTCAAGTCAAGATAATATTGATTGTTTTTTTTGATGATCGCAATATTGTGCACTTGGAAATCTTGCCGTAAGATTAGATGTTGTCTGAGCGTTATACGGCATATAAGACTGGAAATTCGTCGAAAGAGTGAAAAGAAACCCATGGACCTTAGTCGACGCTAATACATTTTCTGACAAGGCCATCATTGTGAACGAATTTCCTGTCAATAACTGAACAAACTTTAAAACCCATTTTTCTCTTGCTTTCTCTTTTTACTCTCTTGATATCACTTCGGCCGATTTTTTTCTCTATCCAGAAGTCTGTCTTCAGTTGATAGGAAAGAGAGAGAAAGAGAGGGAAGGAGAGAGAGAGGGGGAGAGAGAGAGGGAACAGAGAAAGGTCTGCTCCAGAAAACGCTTTTGAAGAGGGGTTTGAAGATTGGTTTATTCATTGTTTATTTCGGGCACCCTAAAAAGACGATAAAATAAATTTGAACTAATAATAAAAATATTGCATTTTTTTACCAATTGCTGGCATTTTTTGGACAGAAAAAATCCCTCAGGAATTTCTACTTAAACAAAACAAGTTCCTTCGGATCCCGCGCATGAGATTTTCGAAAGCTCCTTAATCTTTATACCCACCCAAAGAGACCTACAGTTTAACAACGACCCCAAAAATCAATACTTAAGAAGCATTTGCAACAAGTCCATAACTAACTCAACCGCCTGAAGTGTTCGTCAAACTCATCGGGATGACTGCAGCTCAAGTAATGAAAGGAGGCTGTATTGGGGATTGAATCAGTGATAATGTGAACGATAGTCGTCTGTGCTAACTACGCCGCCCAGGTGTTTCAATTTACATATACAATATAGCTAAAATTATAAGCAAATGCTAGGAGTAGCTATCTTAATTTGTTCAACCTCATCTCGTGCCATGTTTAAAAGCTATCAGTCAAGGACATGTGGCGTTATTTAGCGCTATTAACAACATTGATTCGTACCGTATTATTCACGGCAATTCGTCTTTACATACCAAAGATAACACAAATTTGGTGAGCCTACCATAACATTTCGTGACATTTACAGGTTTGCATTACAGGACAAAATATAATTTCTACACAACAAATATCAATAACTTCTTATCCCTGGGGTTAACATTAACACGTATTGTCAAAAATACGTGCGCATCCCAATCATTTTACAGAGATGAATAATAAATAACATTGAATTTTGAAGCAAGTTCCTCTGTACCCTAACAGATTCTACCCACGCCAACATCGATTGACACCATGTCGGCAGGGAAGAGAAGAAAAGTTGCCACCAAGAGTTTTTAGTGCGTATAAAAATGTATAAAAACATGAAAATACACTTATGTGCCATAAACCCTCGACACAGTAACAGCATCAACACCAGCACCATCAGGATAACACCAATGTGAGAAAAGTCCATGTGAGGAAGTCCACTTGCGTACGCACTCTCATGGATAACCTTCGCAAAGCATCACAAAAAGAAATAAACAACTCAGTTTGGTAACAAACCCTTACCCAGCTGTCATACACAGGCACAAGGAGGCGCACGCACCTGCCCACATGTGTAACATGAAGCAAAAAATGATGTCTGTGGGAACCAAATCCCTACTCTTGAGCCATAACCCCCCCAAACCAACATCGGGTTAGCCTTAGGAATCAAATTTAAATTGCAAAAGGAAACCGCCCAAATACCAAAACGCACACATAACAAATCTAAAGTATACTTTAGGGAGTATAACATGATACTTCTGACGCCTTGCGTTACCACATGTCCTGCCAGCGTATTTATGGACTTTCACTTTGAATGAACAAATTGATCTGTCAAAATGATGTTTGTTATTCCTCGAAGACCCTGCTGCTACGCTGAACTTTCTTTTTTTTTTTGCTTTTGCTGCGAAACTTCTATATATTTGTATACCAGCGGCAGTCGTTTGTATTAAGGTAATTTTTTTATTCCACATTCGTTAGGTAAAAACGGCTGTACAAACAATCTTGAAATTCGTTTTTGTTTATGTGGCATAATTTAAAAATGTTCTTCAGGTGACATTGAGAAATATTCAAATTTGTTAAATACAAACAAAAATTACGATAAAAGGATGAAAGGTGGTTTATGGCCTATATAAACGAATATAAATGTTGCCAATAGCAAGATGATCAAAGGCAGTGAGCCATTAACTGAAGGCAATGGTTTTATGTATGGCAATATGTGTCATATTTATGAAGAATGTAAAATTCCCCTTTGGAAGACAAAGCACTAAAGATTTGGCTTTGAACAATTACATCAAATACACAACCAAACAAAGTCTATAGTTATTGATATATAAAAATTTAAATTCAATAAACATGTTGCAAAACTTTTATTTGCTCCATTCGGCAAAGCAAATCATCATTTTAATAATGATTTCAATTTCCTATGCTTTTTTTATTTCCTATATTTATTAATTTGCTACGATTTCGATCGGTTTAAAGTGGAAAATCTAATGTTTCCAAAATCGCTGAAATTATGGCATTCACAAGGTGGCTGATGATTATGGCACTATATGAAATTCAAAAAACTTTGTTAATTCATATAAATTATTGTTTCCTTATTTAATTGAAAAGCAATACATTTTTTTCGTTATCTTCAATGGCCTTAAAAAATATGTTAAATTAAGCGATCAATTTTGAAGCTTGTCGTTACATAAAAAAAAATTAATAAAACAGTTTCAAAACTTTCTGTTGAAACTATTTCGTATTTTTATAAATTGTCTTAATTAATAATTGAGTTACTCGTATACATTAAACTTTCAACTTTTTTTCTGTTTTGCCTTAGCTAAATTTATTAAATTTGAATTATTATAAACTAATTTTTTGTTTGACGGTTTAGGGGTCGCCTTAAATAATGCACAGAAAACCCTTATTGTTAATGCACACGTGACATCTTGGCGGTTCACGGAGGTCTCGTGGAAAAAATCAGCGAGAACTTCAGCCTTGTTTTTCTACAGCAGCTTTGTGGCCGCTTCACTTCTTCCCAGCACTCCACTCTCAACTCTAAAATAAAATCCATTAATGTAAGCCAAGCAAATCATCCGTTTGAGTCTCTTTTTCTCAAATAAGCACTTCCCCGTCAGTATTGTGTTATCCATTATTCGTTTTCAAAATCGTCGGTCTTGCAAGGCTGTCACCTGCCAAGTGCCTGTCATCTGAAGTGTTATTATGGGGATTGGATTGTGGATAAACAACCGAAGAATGCGTAAAAATTATTAAAACTTACTACAAAAGTGGAGATTTAAACGTGGGCTCTATGGTGTGATTATGGTCGTCATAATCGACCTGCTATGCAAGGAATTAGCAAGATTATAAAGAAATTTGAATGACTGGAAGCGTTGCAGATGTGGTCAGGCCTGTGTATCATCGCAATTTACGCACTACGCATTATGATCTGGAGATGTTATTTTCCCATATTTTTTTTTTTTTTTTTTCAAAATAACGCTGTAGGAACCGTCGCCGTAAATTCAAAGCACTATGGCCGTATGATAACCGACTTTTTTTGGCCTGTAATTGAAAATTTTTTGTGAGAAGTTCAGAAAGTGCGAAAAATAAAACATTTCCTTTTTTCAAGAAGAGTTAAAGCTATTTATTCCGGATAGTTCCGGTATAAATCCATATTTTTGTTAATCTTTCAAGTATTCGCTTTAAGGTAAATCAAAAACATCTTGCGCATTTTTGCGACTGCCATACATTTTTTTCACTTTTCCAGTATGAATCTTTCGAGAAAGGACATTTTTGAAGAATGGATAAAAACTTCCAAAATACATCCCAAAGACGCCTTATTGACATTAATAATGGTTAGATATGGTCTTCAAGATATACCAGAAGACGTGAAAATGAATCTTAAGGTAGACATAAATATTATTTGTTTTAAGCTAGTCAAAAAATGGATAAAAAGTGGAAGACATCGTGACCGTTTCTTAACATCAAATTTAATTTGGCTTGATGAACCGTATATATTGCCTAAAAGTGTACAACCGAAAACTTGTAAAATAGCTGGGAGAAAACCGAAAAACTTTGATGATAACTAATTATATTCTGAGAACGAATTCTAATCCCCACTGTCTTTAAACAGGATGTCCGTCGGGAAGGTATACTACTTTGTTTGTTTGTAATTTTTGATTATATGAAAGAGAAAGGATATTATATTGATAAATGTTTTATTTAATGTCGGCAATTATGTATGGAATACAATATCAGATAAATGTCCGCCTCTACTAGCCTCATAAATGCGAGCCCTTTTGGGCAATTTTTCATTACATTCTCACACATTTCACGCGGTATTTCATTAATTTTATCACGAACATTTTGTTTGAGTTGCTCAAGCATTTCTGGTTTGTTTGCACAAAACTTGCTTTTCAGATCTCCCCACAAAAAGAAGTCCGGAGCAGTCAAATCAGGCGACCGTGGAGGCCAATCAACATCACCATTTCTTAAAATAACTTGTTGTGGAAAGAAGTCTCGCAGCAATTCCCTTGTAATCCTGGATACTACATATACATATACATGTAAATCAAGCCCAAAGCATGTATAGGTAGTTGTGACGTTAACAAGTTTTCAATCATATCGCGATATCGCTCACCACTGATAGTTACCGTTACGCCATTTTCAGTTTCAAAGAAGTAAGGTCCAATGATTCCTCCTGACCAAATTGTACATCAGACTGTCACTTTTACTGGAACTTGGATGCAAAGGTGACTAATGAATAACTTAAGGATTTTCCATTGCCCAGAACCGATCATTCTGTTTATTCACATATCCATTCAAATGAAAATGTTCCTCGTCACTCATTATGGGTTTTTCATGAAAATCGGGGTTTTCATGGGCGAGCTGTAACATCCTATTGGCATATGTACGGCAGCGTAAATGGTCTTGTGGAAAAACCTCTTGTGTCAACTGAATCTTAAATGGAAACAAGTGCAAATTCTTGTGCAAAATTGTGGCCAAAGTTGTTCTTTGAGGACCAAGCTCCTGAGCACGGCGTCGAATTGAGGTTGATGGATTGTTTTGAACACTTTCTTGAGCAGCAGTAATGTTTTCAGCCGATCTTGTAGTACGTTATGGTCCATGCTTGGGCCTATCAGCTACAGATCCTCTTTCTTCGAAATCATTCACTACACGATAAATAGTGCGTCTTGTTGGCACGTTGTTTCTCCCAAAAATTTCACGTAACTTTCTCATCGTCACAGTAATCGATGATTGATTTTGTTAAAATGTTTTATAGATTAAAACACGTTGGTGTATCGAATATTTTTCCATAATAAATTTGAAACGTCTCTACTTCACGACTTCCAAATATGAACCGTCAAGACTAATGTTTACCAAAATGGCGGCATAACAAAATAGTATACCTTCCCGACGGACACCCTGTATTTGGTACATCTCTTGAGGTAAATATCTGTCGTATTAAAACTGTTACTGTTGACCCAGACATCTGTGTTGCAAAGATGGCGTTTTTTTTTTTGTTTTGACTGATGTCGATCCTTAATGCGCGATCAAACTACACTGAGTCAAGCAATCACAAAACTGTCTGAGTAATTTGTTGATTACGACATTTAATCTTACTAGCGCCATCTGGCGTAAACTGATAGCAGTTATATAGCGCGAGATACATATTAGTAGAGCCGTTTGTTGGGAAAATATTGGATTTCTTTTATGGATGAATGGAATAAAACTATATTTGACAAGACCATTTACCTATCGGTGCATCGTCCATGATACTGTGGGCCACAATCCTTGATGGAGGGCGTATAAGCTTTGCCCGGGCTAAGCTAATGCGGCTGTCCAACTTTACTCTTATCTATCCGGTTCATCATAAAACAGATTTGACAGGTTTCTACCTGAGGAGGTATTTTTTCCCTTTATATTTTTATAAGTTATACAATAATTGTGAAGTCGTAAAAGACATTAATGTATTTTAATATGGTGAAATACACTTAATCTCCAAAACATCGAAACTTCATTTAAACTTGCTCAGAATGTAAGTCCTGTAAGCCTGGCTATGAATGTAATTTCCACATCTTTTGCAGGAATTAGAGAAAAATGCAGATGCATTGTGCTCATAACCACTTAATTTATATGTAAACCCTTACCAACCACACATTTGTCTATTACAGTGGGTATTTTGTGTTAACTTAACTTGGTATAAGCCATATAAATGAAAAAAAGAGGCCCAGTTCCCCGCGATGAATTACTTTGCATGGGGAACACAGTAAGTGCGCCTCAAAGAGTAGTTAAGTGTAGAATTGAAACAAAGTTAGCAAAAGTGTGATAATATAGAGAGTGGGGGAGAGAGAGAAATGGAGAAAGGGGTCATAAGTAGCACTCTACTACTTCTCTCTTGTAATATTTGAGGCTGTAGACCTCCACCCATTTGTGTGAGAGTGTGTGTGTGTGTGTGTGTGTGCCACAAATGTGCGTGCAATGCAGACATAATTTTCTTTTGCTGATTTTATGCTAAACAGGAAGTAACTTTTGCTGCGTGAGCTGGTTGTTATGCTACAATGTTTGTCAGCCGCACAGCATTATACAGAGTTAAGCAAAGCTGTGCTGGCGCTGCCACCAACGGCACTGTAGTGTTGTGTGTTAGGCGGCGCGTCAAGGCAATTTCTGACAGATAGGAAAAATAGTTTTTTTCTGCATGTGATTCGTTGGTTTACTACGTGTTGCCGTTTGCGATTACGGTTGCTTTTGTTTCACATTCTTGGCAATATTAAGTTGCGTTTTTCCTTTCCGTCCTCTAAATATCACTATAATTGAATTATTTATGCAGCAGTATGCAAAAAGTCCTTGAAGGCGGCGTCATGTTGAAAGAATATCGAAAGAATTTTAATTTTAAAGAAGAAAGTTAACGACTCATATATAGAAAGTGTGTTCAAGTATTATACATTTTTCTAGACGAATGCAGCCAACGTTGTTCCGGTGGAAATAGCAGGAAAGTATCAATATGCTAAACGAATAACAAATGGAAAAGGTGGGAAATTGAGCAGGCTCAATAATTTTGGCTGGGATGAATTTTATGTACGCATCGCCTTGAATTGCGGTTTAGTATCATTCTCAATCTACTCACCCATTGTTAGATAAATGGGCACATCAGAAATGCCCTCTGATCACACATAATAATCGACTTATCTTATTTTTACACCGAGAAGCCTACTTTTTTCATATTATTCAATAACCTCATCCACAACGATGAGGTTGCACGCCGCACTCCCGTGTACGGCTCCATGGCGACTAAATTTCCAGGAAGCGACGCAGAGAACAACATATCCCCCCACCACCCCGCGCCACGCGTTACCGAGAAATTGAAGATTTAAACCGCCAACACCCTTATGGCCCACCCTGTACATAAATTATGGTGGCCCCAATCCATGAAATACCAAACGGCGAATAAAAGGTAAAAACTTTAAAAAATTAAACAATAATATTTTTCCAAAATTGATTCTAGTCCTGGTATGAGCAAGCTTTTCTCATACTGGGAAAATTTGCCCCAATTGTGACATTTTACTGATTGTACCAGCATCAAAGATGTAACCAATTCAAAAACGCCCTCTTCTGTTAAATAAACATCGTTTTGTTCCTTTTGCCAGTGAAAATTTCCCTTCCTTTAGTATTTTTCAATAACGATGCCCACGGTTAGGCCGACACCTTAAAAATTCTTGTGGGAAGACCTTTCCGATACCTGTTAGCCACCACCACAATTCATTTTAATTTATAAATAAATAGTTTCGGCAGGGAAAACTGCGCTAAACTGCGAAAGGTGAAAATGATTAAATGATTCAAATAATTTAATTTTTAAATTAACGGTACCAGGCTCTCAGGAATTTTCACGAGTACTCAAAAATGTTTTTCTGTTTTTTTTTTCTTTTTTTTTTTTTTTTTTGAACCGAAAATTATTTAATGAAACTCAAACAAAACTGTATCGGAATCAAAATTGTTTGCAATTCCGTTTCGGATGTAAGAATCAACATCAAAATTGTTTGTAATTTCATTTTGGATGCATGAAATAGGAACAAAATTCAATATAATTATGATTCTGTTGCTGGGATTTGTATATTTTTGATTTAAATTTCAGAAACTGAAACAGATTAAAACTATTTTCGAATTTAATTTCGTTCCGATTCTTGCATAGGTAAGATTTCGTCCGATTTCGTCCACCAACTGCCAACTGGCCCCATAGTATAGATAACGTTATACCAACTCATCGCCAGATAGGTGGGCGTGTCAAAGGCGATTCTTTACCATACACAATGTATGGACTGAGCCTCGCTTTCCAAAGAAAGTCGGTGTTGTTTTACAAATTTGTCAATAACCATGCCCTTGTTGTGGGCGGTTCGCTAAAAAATTGTATAATGTGGAGTAGATATTTTCAGTATCCGCACAAAACCATCGTGAATTGTTTTTAAATAACAAATAAATTGTTAATTTTTTTAAAGAAAATATGAAAAATTTCCATTTTTCTAGATTCTACCTCAACAGACTGAATGTGCCTAAAGTGACAAAAACTTTCAAAAATATCAGGAATATATAGTTCTTTATATATAGTATATAGCTCTTACAAATGGAATGATAAAGTGAATGTACTCCCTGTATAAAAGGCTTTCAAAATAGGGCGTGTCAATATGACAATCTATGGTGACAGCGTTGTTTGACGTCGCCTGTTAAATTAATTTTTTTTTCCTTATTCAGTCTCTAATGCCAAATCATCACACGACACTATACGATTGAGCAGAAAAAAATGATACAACTTTATTAATGAAATGAATATTTCTTAGTGTAAGCCCTGTTCGCGTTTCGCCCATTCTGCGCCAGATGTTGTCGAAATAGTCAACTCTTCAAGGTTTGGTAGCTAAATTCGAGACGACTGTTTTGGTACATATTCAGCCAACAATTGTACGCCGAACAAAAGTCAGGTCGGTAGAGACCACCACCGCGATCACTGAAAGTGTGCAGGAGAACGCGAACTACCGCAAATTTCAACCTAACGAATTTTGGGCCTTGTCTCGGCACCCACTCAAGATCCAACTGACTCTGAGGTCGTTATATTTCGCTGACATGGTTTTGAAGTGATTGGAATAGAAACCCAGTTTTGGCCGAAAAATCATCATGTTAACAAATAAAATTGCCGTATGTGGGACGACGTCAATCCACACGAGCTTTGCCATATGGCAATGCTTCTACAAAAAATTATTATTGCTGTGTGGATTATGGACTAGCGGCATTATTTTTACTCGCACTTCTTCAAAGACGAAATAGGTGAGGCCATCATCGTCAATGGCGAACGCTATAGGCCAATGATAACCAATTTCTTTTGACCAAAATTGAACGCTGCCGACTTGGACGATGGTTCCGGCAGGTCGGTGCTATATTACACATAGCGAATGGCGTAATGGACATTTTGCATGAATGATTTGAGGGCATGGTTATATCTCACGAAAGTGTCATGAATTGCTCACACAGATTGTGCGATTTAACTCCGTCAGACTTTTTTATGAGCAGTTTTCTGCAGTCGCAATTTTACGCCAAAAAGCCTTAATCGGCAGATGCCTTCACAGTCAACACAGCCCAAGCCGCCGGTCAAATTTAAGGGGATCTGTGTGGCAGAATCATTGAAAATTGTAACCGGTTATCCATTTAGTGGTTTCAAAACCGCTGCTCTGGCAAGACTATCAGCTGTTAAATACTTGTCGCCAGAAGTGTTGTTTATTTAGTGAAAGGTTTAATAACCAAAGAACGAGTAAAACTAGTTAAATCTCACTACAAAAGTGGTGATTTTAACGTGAGCTTCCAATCGAACAACATTTTCTTCATCGATGAAGTTCACTTCTCACTCGGTGATTACGTCAACAAGCAAAATTGTCGCATATAGGGCTCGAAGAACCAAGAAGTGATTGTGGAAAAGCCATTGCATTCGGAAAAAGTGACTGGTTGGCGCAGATTATGATCTGAAATTGTCATTGGGCCGTATTTTTTCAAATATGGGGCTCGAAGAACCCAGAAGTGATTGTGAAAAACTCATTGCATCCAGAAAAAGTGACTGTTTCGTGCAGATCATGATCCGTTATCGTCCATTCGGAGCTCTATGGCCGTATGATAACCGACTTTTTTGGCCTGCAATTAAATATTATGAACTGGACGATATGTGTAACGAGCCACACAAAACGACCTATTTTGGCTTTATTGCATGATAAGTTTCCAGAAAGCATATTTTTGACGACGTTAGTTGACCACCAAGATCATGCAATTTGACGCCACTAGACTCTCTTTTTGTGGAGCTAAGTCAGAGACAGTTTGTACGCAGATAATACTCAAACGTTGGAGCATTTGAAAACCAACATTCGTCAAGTTATAGCGGAGATACCGCCCTAAATGTGCGAAAAAGTGCTCGATAACTACCTCAAACTGATGCACTGCTGCAGCCAATCCATAGGCGGTCATTTAAATGATATTGTATTTCGCACGTAACGGCAAATTCGAAGCATTACAATGAAATAAAAGTTTGATCGAAATTATGGTTTTATTTGTGTTTTATTGAACTTTTTGTTTCAAACCAAAAGATAGATAACCCGTTACAACTTACCATTGAAAGCACGGATTTATTAGATTTCAGAAAAATTCAAAGAAAAATGAGTTGTATTATTATTAACTTTTTGTGCAGTACCAGTACGAGGGCAATCTTAAGGATGCCATTGTTGAAGCTGCCTCTGAAACAGTTTCGACCGTAGTTCCAAAAATGCACTGTGTTTTTTTTTTTCAAGAGACAACATAATAAGTGTAAGGTGGGTGGTCTACATTTATTTCAGTAGTAGATAAAATACAAAAGTCACTGTGGTTTTACGAAACCACAATGCTTGACAATCTCTATTCAAGCTTTACACCATCTAATTCAACAGATTTCAAAATTTCTTTACTTTCATCTCTCCACCGTTCGCATTTGCTTTTTGTTCACAAACTTGTGATTACACTCAACATAAAATTAATATGAGAATGAATGAAATTTTGCTACCTTTAAGGCTACTTAATATTTGCTAAAGCAACGCAGCGACCTCCAGACCGAAATGCACCATCTCTGGAGTTTGTTGTTGTCTGTTTGTGATTTAAGCGTACGGCCTTACGCTTAAATCCACAACAGCCACAAAAAGCGTTTCGCGGCGGCGGTGGTGGCACCACCTCTACCATCATGACACCAAACTCCCATTCCGTATTTGAAATTACTATTTCTGCTGTCCACTGGTGTTGTTGTCGTTTCTTCAGTTTCATTTTATTTTGTTTTTTGTGGTCATGACTCGAAAGTGTGAATATAATATAATGGCTCTGAAAAGTTTTCTGAGTTTGAAAACGTGTGTTAAGTTAGACTGTATGTGCTATTGTTGCGTACTCGTATTTGTATTTAATTTTTTTCGAGCAATAAATTTGTGGTGATTACTTTATGGCCGACACATAAGCAAACGACGACTTGACGTTTTAGGCCAAACCAATGGCAAACAATGGCATGAAGAGCCAAAGAAACCGCCTGACACTTTGAAATATGTTAAAGAACGCGGCTGGGGGGCCTCACTACCACATTGTCATGTTCTACTATATACAAATATACGGATATAACGTCGGCCGTACTCATACATGCATATGCGTTGACATACTCACATTCACGTGTACTCGTATGTACGTCAGTTTCATTTAGGGTCAACATACTTACTTGTTACGTGAGCGAGTGTCTTACGCCTGGAGTTGCGTGTGTAGAAAAAGTTTCAATTAAAATTAATTTCTTATTAGGTTTTGAGAAAAGCCTAAACATATCACTGAATTTAAATAGTAAACACATTAGTTATTAATAAATATACTTTTTTCCTTAATTATATTAACATTTTACATTATCGGGTAAGTTAAGTTTAAAGGAGGAAGGCAATAAATCTAATCAAATGTTGCATTGAAATGTTGAAATTCATGAATAAGCTGCCTCGTCACGGGAAATAGATGTTATTGTTAGTCGTTCCGTTCCTTTCAGTTAGCTTGGAAAGTCATGGATGGTCTAGGAATTGTAGATATTTGTAGAGAGACCGAAGGTTACTCTACCATTCAATGTTGTCAATTTGTCTGTCATTTAAGTTTGAGTCTAACATTCTATACAAATATCGCCCTCGAGGAAAATGGTTTTGTCTGTATTACTGACCAGTACTATTCCCATATAAGTTTCTTCATAATTTGAATAATGTTATTTCACTAGAATATAATGGGTGATTTCTTAAGAACTTTCGGATTTCGTCAAAAACAAAAAAATACATACAATTTAAAGACATGTATGAAATCTTTATTTGAGTCGATAGAACGATCTATATAATTCAATATTTCAAACGGCCCATTTGTTTCAAATGGTTCGTACGCTAGGTCAAATTTCGGCATACATTTTCCAACATAACGGTCGGTATCTCACGAATAAATTCTTCAATATTGATTTCCAATGCGTCAACCATTGCGGGTTTGTCTCTATAGACATGAGCCTTAACATAGCCCTAAAAAAAGTCTAAAGGCGTTAAATCACACGATCTAGACGACCAATTGACCAGCCCCAAGCGTGAAACAAACCGTTCACCGAACTCGCTTCTCAATTGGGCCATTATTTCGCAAGCTATGTGGTATATGGCCCCGTCTTGCTGAAACCAAGTGTCAGCCAAGTCTAACTCTTTCAGTTTTGTCAAAAAAAAAAAAAAAAAAAAAATTGGTAAACATAGCACGGTAGCGTTCGCCATTCATAGTTACGTTGCTGCCTTTGTCGTCTTTGAAAAAGTACGGTCCAATGATGCCACCGGCCCATAATCCACACTAATCAGTGGATTTTTCGGGATGCATTGGCAGTTCTTGCAATGCTCTTCACACTAAATATAGCAAATTTGCTTGTTCACGTACATATATACTCAAACAGAAGTGAGCTTCGGCGCTGAACACAATGAAAAAGTGATAAATAGTGGATCTTCTTCCAACTTTGCCAGCGCCCATTTACCAAAAGTTAGCCGTTATGTATGTTAAAAGATTTTGCACCCAAGTCCTTCCGCAACATTTTCCATGTAGTGGATTAATAGGGACCCAATTGCTGCGAACGGCGTTAAATCGATAATTCACTGTCATTAACTACGCTGGCGGATACACCTGAGATATTTTCTTCTGTCAGCTCTCTACGTGTGCGTGGTGCTGATTTAATGCCCAATAATGTAAATTTGGTGTGAAATTTAGTCACAAGATTCCGAATAGCCGCCTCAGAATGTCGGCCAAACTGACCATAAAATGGAAGAACTACGCAATACACGAATTTTGATAATAAAATTCAATAATCGGCAAGCGTTGTTCGTTTATCAGACAATTCATAGTTAAAATATAGAGCAAACAGTGGTTGCATTTTTTGGTATTCTACAGGGTTGCCCATATTCGACGGACCCATCTGGCAACGCCATAACTTTTGACAGAGATGTCAGATCGCTTAATAACATACCGCGTTTGAAGCGTCAGTCCAAGCAGATTTACCATGGAACAATACACGCCACGCGCGCGATCTGAAATAGTTGAAATTTACATTCAACAGAAGAAGTCAATTGTGAAAACTCAACGTGCTTTTAAAATATTAAAAAATGTGAGAAGTGCGCCTTCTAAGAACACCATTAAGCGTTTATACGAAAAATTTTCGACTGGTGAGGCTCTTTCTAATCCGAAGAGGCCAAATAAAAGTCGACCAAGGCGATCGGCCGAGAATATCGCTGCCGTACGAGCCAGTGTTGAGAGGTCCCCAAGAACATCCCAAAAACGCCGTTCTCAGCAGTTGGGCATGGCTCGGTCCACTTTACAACGGATTATTCGCGTTGATTTGCATTTGTTCCCGTACAAAATTCAATTGACGCAAAGATTGTTGCCTGCGGACAAGCCTCGTCGATTGGAATGGGCCCAACGAGTCATCGAAATGGCCGATGATGACGAGCAATTTTGGAACAAAATTATCATGTCCGATGAAGCCCATTTCACATTGAATGGGACCGTAAATAAGCAAAATTGCCGTATTTACGCCACTGAAAATCCTCAGGAGATTTAAGAATTGCCTCTTCATGACGAAAAAGTCACAGTTTGGTGCGGCGTTAGTGCGAAAACGGTCATTGGGCCGTTTTTCTTCCAAAACGAAAATGGCCATGCTGTTACCATCAACCAGGAGCGTTATCGCGACATGATGACCAATTTTGCGATGCCAATTATTCGTCGAAAGAGTATGAGGCAGTTCTGATTTCAACAAGACGGCGCTCCACCGCACACAAGTCGCATAACAATCGATTTTCTGAAGAATTTGTTTCCGGGCCGTTTGATGTCGAAAAGTGGTGATTTGGACTGGCCACCGCGTTCGCCCGATTTGACGCCAGCTGACTTCTTGTGGGGACATTAGAAGTCAAAAGTTTACGTTAACAAGCCAAGGACCGTAGAAGAGCTCAAGGACAACATTCGTGAAGAAATAGCCGCTATTCCGGCCGAAATGTTGGCGAAAACGATGGAAAATGCTGCAAAAAGGGCACAATACGCCATCAACGCCAGAGGCGGCCATTTGAGAGATATCATATTCAAAAATTGATGTAAACAAATCTACTTGGAACAAATTAAATGAATAAGATTGCCAACCGCCAAACTTTTATTTTTTTCTTTAATTTTTTTTTAAAAAACATGGGTCCATCGAATATGGGCAACCCTGTATATAGGATACCGGTATAGGACACCAAAACAACCCATCGGCGCTTAGCAAAATTGAATTGGCAGCATTGCTATGTATGAAATGTTTTGTTTTGTTCTTATTTGTAATCATTTTATCATCCATTTATAAAGTAAACGTAACTTATTGTTCGCGCAATTAATAAATTAAAATTAAAGTTGAGTTGGAACACATCAGCACGAACACAGGTGCTGATGGATAACTTTAAAAATGTAAGTATTGTTATTATTCTGGAATTTTTAATTCTAATGTTTTTCTTAATAGCTAGAAGCGGCCAATGACGCCCATGAAGTGGACGATTTACAGGTAGTTGTTGAGACCATAGTGGCCATGTAATCTTTATCAGCGAGCTCGTCCGAGAGTGTAGTGATCTTTTACAAACGGCAATATCGCCAATAACACACAAAATCAAAATTCAGCAAGCGATATTTTCAAAAAATAAAAGAAAAATAACAACTTGAATTTACGTTATTTGCCGTTCTCCTTCTTTTTTAACTTCTTTGTTTACTTTTGCGTAGGAGAGCTTGGTCGCATTGTTATTTTCCATACTTTTCAACTACTTTTTTATACAACTTATCCCCGTTAAGTTTAGCGTGCAAATTTATCCCCGTTAGCGTATACCGGATAGAATTTGTATGACGAAATGGGTATAAAATACCAAAAAAAAACGCAACCACTAAAATGTTAAACGAAAACAGCTGAGTTGCCAAAAACAGTGTTGCCAAAAGAAAGTTGTTAAAAATTCATCCTTTAGTTAAAAGTCTGCAACATGTTTTGGACCAAAGTCGTTTTCACCGCGAATTTTACGTAATGAAATATTATTCATTGTAGATATTATGAAAAATTATATAGAAACTATATTTCAGGTGCAACATGTGAATTACATAATGAAAAAACAACTGTGACAGAAAAAAAATTAATAACAATAGCAAAGTTTGTGAGAAAATGAATTTTTTTTGCCCAAAAAAAAAAACAAAGTTTTTACGCAAATACTTAATTTTAATTTATAATGTAAGTGGCATCTTGCTCCAATAACTTTCTGCCATCCAAGCAAATTTCTAACCTCAGATTGAAATAATGACAGATTCTTCAAAATAAAATACTGAAATAACAGGTTTTGGGTACCATCGGTACTGAAGGATTTTCTATTCAAAAAATTTGGTCGACTTTACAATAAACGAAAATCCGAAGGTGCCAGATCAGGACTATAATATGGACGTGAAATCACTTCCCATTCAAGCTCCATTTTTTTACGAATCTGCCAAGATATACATATCTGTGACAAATTCCTGCTTGCTACCTTAAGCATTGCGATTTCTATCGCACCTTCAACACAAACTAGAATCGACATATGAATTGGTCAAAATATACTTGGATTTTTACCACAATCAAGAATATATGCATTAATCGATCTTATAGATGAGTATTTCCAGCTGTTTCATTCGAAATGACTGCCACCCTCTAAGTATGCAATCCACCCCAAGCTAATTATGGTGGGGTTGAAAGCAGTAATTTTACTGCCTCCAAGTGCACATTTAATGATCATTTTATAGCTCTCCCTTAACGGGATGCACAAAAATTAAGCAGAACTTTTTCGTAAACGTAGTGATTGCTGCTTCCTTTCTCACTGACCTCGAAACTGTTAAGAAAGACTGATAAAGACTGATATCCTATGACTGATTTCACATCAGTTTAAATGCCATGAGAAATGCCCCATTAAAAAGAGATCTCTTAAATGTTCTATTAAATATGATTTTATTATTTCGGCGATTTTAGTTATTTCTTTCATTCATTCATTAAACAGCAAAATGTGTTACAGTTTTCAACTTAATATCAATTTTTTCTTAATCTCTTCATTTCTTTCATTTTCTCAAAAACTGAACAACTTTATTCTAAACTGGATATGATTATATGCTATAAGTTCAAAGTTAAATAACACAGAACTAGACGAAATGAATTCTCGTTAGGCACCAAAATTTTCCTTCTTTGAAATTTGTTTGTTGTATAACGTCTAGAAAATAAACTAGAATTGGAACAGGAAAACAGAAATTATTGGGTCTATGATGAATATTGCTGCAGTTGGGAGCTCAAATACATTTCTTTTATTCATCTAAATTATTTTTTCTCAAGTCGTATGAAAAACAATACATTTCTGTAAATGATTTTAATGCTTTTTGAAAATAATTGAATTTGAATGGGATCCGTACTCTGCGAAGCATATGCAATAGTGATGTTGCAATATTACCGCCTAAAAGGATGCAGCGGGAATTGTCTCAATTATTTTAGGTATTGCCTTAAATGATCCAAAATTGTTGGTTTTGTTTACAAACTTCTTGTGTGTGTGTAATAAACACAAAATAAACACAGAAAATCAGATACCGCCAGCTATGGAGACTACGAGGGACAACGAAATGCAGGGTTTCCTGAATTCAAGTTATTGGGAAAGTTTTAATTCAATTCTACTATAGCTGGCCGCCAGGCTATGTAACGAATTGCAAAATCTTGTTGAAACCACATACCACAGAATTGAAATGGACTGTCTTTCGGTGTAGTTTTGGAAAAGCAAACAGTTTCTTCAATTTTAATTAACATCCTGGTAGCAACATTCGTCAGATATATTTTGATATCGCCATGCTGGAATTAGCAAAAATACATTGACGACCCTACGATATCAAGCAAAAAATAGCGTTTCATTCCCCAGCGTAATATTTTGAAGTGCTTACCTATTCTATATGCAATCCTGCATATTCGGCATAGTTTTATTACTGTTTTTATCTTATTCGTTTCCATCTGCTATATTTTCACAAAAGAATAACATCTCTCTTAAGATAAGCCAATGTCCGTTATCCATTATTTCCGATCTATATTTGAATCACTTCTGGATCGTAAAGCTTCAATACAACGTTTGAGTGTTCCCTTTTTGCTAGGAGTTCTTTTAAAAGATAAAAATGTTAATGTTAAGTTTATTAATCACCTCCAAAAAAATTTGGAGCTGCTCCAAAAACTTTAAACCGTGCAACGCACTCTCTCTCTCTCTCAAGATCTTTAGTTAACATTTCGGTATCAAAATTCATCAGTCATCCTTTATATTTGTTACTTCCATGCCCGAATTAGCAGAACTGCTTTAATGATTCCAAGGCACTAGGAAATAAAGCTTCGGTGGCCATCTCTTCTCTGTGCAATCCTACATATTCCGCATAGAGGTTAAATTATAGAAACGATCTTGTTCACATCAGACACTGTCCGTAGACTCAACCAAACTTAATGTCGCCAATGTTTGAGGGGAAGATTTATGTTATGCCTGAAAACACGCAATAGTGTTGTTAGAGATAACATTGTCATTGGTTTTGTATAGTTAATAAATGATAAATACCATGGACATGAACCAAAATTAAATTAAACTCTATCAAATCAAAAATATTTCCTTGAACCTACTAGTCCGGCTCGAAGGACCATGAACACAAGCAGATGAAGAAGTTGAAGATGATCGAATACAGTTGTTGTTATTGCTGTAATCAATGTGATATAATGATCGATACTGTTGGAAATTTCTAGAGTAGGTTGTGGGCTGTATTATTGGCATTGAGGTAATCTTCCTGTACCGCTGTGAAGGCAAGTCGACCTGATGATGAATGTTATGGTGTCTGTAATCAGATAATTTCTCAAGAGATTTGAGAAATTATTTGTTTGTTGTTTTAGAAATAAAAGAAATTAAGTAATTGATATCAATTCAATCTAAGTATATTTAGGAAGCTGTGATGCTTACCGCTTAAGCTGTGCAGAGTAACAACTTTTTGGTTCCATTTTTATGGTAGTTACAAGTGGAATTTCTGGCTTTCGTTAAATATTATCTGACATTTTTCTAATTAACAATTGACAATATGTTTAGCCCAAATGTGGACAAAAATGGTAATATAAAGTATAACCTAATTTCATGTTACATTAGGAGTGTTCATGGAACGTTTGCAAATTCATTTTAAATTAATTTTTAACAAGTTTTGTTTAAAAAAAAAAGATAGGTATAAACATCATTTTTATATACGAACATTTTATCTTTTGGGCCCCAGAGAGGGAGGGACGATTTCGTTAGAGCAATTTAACCTCTATGATATTCAGTTACAATTTTTCCCCATTTCCCCCTGTTTCAAAATGCCTTCAATTTATTTTGCATTTGCTATTAACAATGAATTTTTAAATCATTAATGTTCATACTCCGCTTTTTCATTTTACGATTCTCAGGGATTTATTTCGTCGTCGCTACCCCAAAAACTCCACCCTGTTCTGTTCATAGTTAGCGCCTAATTTAATCTGGATTTTTCTTGTGATTTCCTTCATTAAAAGCTCTTTGTGTTTTTTGTAAGCACCAACGGAATAAAGCCATGATAATCCGCCCGCACAAACGGAGGGAATACAGTTCAAATCACTCGATGTTTAAGCCTTCACTTCGTTTGATGTTTGATTTTGTGTTTTCTCCCTCTGTGGGTTCCCCTCTTGCAAAGCTATTTGGTAGATGGTTCATTCGTTCGTTCTGTCTATTTCTGCAATACGGCGAAAAAGTAGTGATGGTGTTGTGGCAAAAGCAGCGCTTTTTGTGTACACAAATCACGTAAAGCGTTCGCGTTTAACGTTTAGAATGCGTAACACAAACAAGTGCAAAGCGGCACGTCTTGTGTTGCTATTTCTCAGCTTTCTCAGCCGTTGTATTAATGTCTAAACAACATTCGTGTCTGCTGCCGCTTCTGCTGATGTTGCTGCTGTTGTGTCTTTTTCCACAAAGTTGTTCGCAATAATTCCGACACGTTGCAAAGCAACAACATTTATAAAATAACTTTAAGTTGTACACTTGCTTAGCGTTGTTGCAAGTTCTATGGTGCTACGTGTATTTTTGTGGTGACGGTGTTTCTATTGCTGCCATTTTTATGGTTGTGTGTGTGTATGTATATATTTGAGTGTAGTCGTTTTTTTTTTGATCAGGTGGGGAAATCCCTTTAGAGCTAGATTTGCAAATGTCGCATCATTAGATGACAGCGGAAGGCATAAACATAGACATGTTTCTTTTCGTTTATACCAAAAAGGACAACATTTTCGAATTACTTATTTTAGACTTAAATGGCAGGAACATTAATGCAGCGATTTCCTTGGGGCTATCAAAATTACATTTAAACATGTCTTTCGATTATGCATATGAACGCATGATGGCTCTTTGCTACGAATAGGCACAGAATCTACTGACATATTTCGAGAAGTGTTGCAAAATAGTGTTATATCTTTAGTGTTATATCTTTAACATAAAACTGGAAGATTTCTGGGACTTACTTAAACAAATAATCCTTACTTATTTATACCTTGCGTTATATAAATGCCATCGGGTTACGCTAGATGGCGTTAGAAAGATAAGAAATCGTACTCAAAAAATTACTCCGACAATTTTGTGATTGCAATGCTTGAGCATGCGTGAAAGATGGACAACTTTTTTTGGTAAAGTTGAAAATGCAACCCAGGCGTCTGGAAATGTGAACAGTTCGGCGACACCGTTCTAGTAATTTTGATAACAGAAACCCACCACGCTCTGGCAGGCGTGTCAATTGTCAAAAATGTCGATAGATTAGTGGGTATCGCCAAATCTTACCATCATGTAAGCACCATTTCGATTATCCAAGAGCTAAACATAGCACAAAAAAACTGGAACCAATTGCACAAGGCTGGAGGATACAAAAAGAAGCCCAATATGTGGGTGCCACATAAGTAAACGCTAGAAAAACTCATATACCAAACTTCCATCTGCGAATCGCTGTTGAATAGCAACAAAATCGACCCATTTTTGAAGCGGATGGAGACTGGTAATGAAAATTGGGTTATTTAGCCTAACATCAATTGAAAACGATCCTTCTCAAATTGGAGTATGCCGGCACAAAAGTTGGCCAAGCCAGGATTGATGGTCAGGAAATTTTTGCTATGCGTTTACTGGATTGGCAGGAAATCATCTACTATGAGCTGCTCCACTAAGACCACACTCCTAATTCGAACCTGTGCTATCAATAATTGGACCGTCTGAAGGAAACAATTGTCCAAAAGTGGTCAGTAGAATATCAACGATAGATCGCACACATCAATAGTGACTCGCCAGAGGCTTTGAAAGCTTGTTTGGAAGGTAGTTATGTATCCACTTTATAGTTTGGATCCGGCGCCAAATGGTTACCACCTGCCATAT
>JAHXMU010000119.1:80211-105283 GCA_019455685.1 Philornis downsi | reverse complement strand
TTAATAAGCTTTCTTAGGATAAATTACCCCCTTTCACATATATATAACCTGAAGTGTTTTCTTCATTTAATCGCCACTGTTTATTGATTATAGTCAACGATCCCAATTGTGGATAACCTGGTTTAATTTTCAAAAAAAAAAAAAAAAATCACAATTTGTACAAATAGTCAATTTTAATTAAATTTGCCAGATTTATCTGATAGTGTGTCAATTTTAAAGGCTGATATATATAATGTATATATATATTAAACGAAATTTTTCGAATTTTTTTATAAGTGCGAACACTAAACTTTTTTTAGCCGATTTCCAACACTGAAGTCCGAATAATGTAAGTGTTAACATCGCAATATGTTCAGTAATACATTTGCAAACTTAAAAATAAAATAGTACTAAAGAAAAACGCAACTTAACAATTATAGAAATATGCTATGACTTGAGGATATTAGCTGTTTCGATTTCAGTGTTGGAAATCAACATAACAAGAGAAGCTGGCAATGCCGCTAAATTTATTAACGAGCACAAAATGTCTGTTGGAATTATTTCCTCTAGAAAAGAAAATAGTACTTAGCTTAAGGATTAAATGTAGATTTAAGGATTAAATCCGAAAATGGTCGTGTGTTAATAACGTACATCTGATCGTCGACTCTCTAATCAACCATTTATAACTTTCGATAAATTACTACTGAAACAAAAGCATAGAATTTACATGTAACGTTCAAATTATTTGCAAATAAGAAAATCGTTTTTGCGATTTGTCTGTGCCTTTTTTTGTGATCCAAAAACTAAGGCTTATCGACGACGAAATCAATGCAGCGCCTTATTATTTAAACAAGTGAGTGTTTATTATCAATCACCCCAATTATAACACACTTCTTCACATCTTGTTATCTGACAAAAACGTACACCATTACATAATCTGCATGTCTGACAATAGACGTTGAAACATTCATGCTTTTTTTTATGATTGTTAGGGTTTTCATTAAGAAATTCAAAAAAAAAAAAAAATATTTATGAATCACGATATGTTGTGTGTGATGATTCCGTATTGGAAGCCTCCGTTTTCCACAACATGAACAATAACCGTTGGCAACAGCAACGAATTTGCATTTATATGGAAATTGGATGACTATTTGGTAGCATAAGAAATAGCAGTGGTAACAAAACACAAAATTAAAGTTCACACGGCAGTGTAAATGCGCCTCATAACACATCGCAAAAAGCCTTAAGAAACTAAAAAAAAAAAACAAAAGAATAAAGCAAATCAAGGAAACGAATAAATGAAAGTATTGGTGTAGAATTTTAATACCACAAATGATTTTTCATAAAATTGGTTATTCCAAAGAATTTATTTATTTTCTTTTTAAAGGCTTTATTTTCATATCATATTTTTATATATACGTAAGTATATACATATATATATGCATATATATAATAATAATTTATATACATAAATTTGTTTTTGTTATTGAAAAAGTATATAAAATGTGAAAGGAATGTTTATAAGGCGCACTTTGTTTCTAACACGTTAATAAATGTCACAAATATATATAAATTTAATGCCCTTAGTATTTTATTAGCAATCATAAAACGTATAAAATTTTGATGTATAAAAATGTTTCAAAATTCAGCTTGCCGATGTAAGCAATTTGCCAACCCCAGATAAGTAGATGTACCAAAAACGACATTTAACCTAATATATCGACTTATTTTGCATTGAAAACTGTGGTTCTAATGTACTGGGTGATGCATCAATTGTTGTACAATAAAAAATTCAAATGTCTTTTATTTTCCAATCAACGTATGTCATTAATTTTTTTCTTATTGTACAAAAAATTATATTTTACTTCATGTAACTAATTTGTTTTGAAGGAAATAGACTGTAAATGTAGACCACAGTCTAACACCCATCATGCAAATTTTCGGAAATTATGTTGGGTTTTACATTTAGTGACTTCAAAACTGCCGATACCTGTCATCTGAAGTGCTATTTATTTAGTGAAAGGTTTGTCATTTACAAATATGGATCATTCAACAATGGAAGAATGTGTAAAAATAGTTAAAACTGACTACAAAAGTGGTCATTCAAACGTAGGCTTTCAATCGAACAATATTTTCTTCAGGAAGAAGCTCATTTTTCACTTACTGGTTACGTCAATAAGAAAAATTGTCGTATATGAGTCTCGGAGAACCCAGAAGTGATTGTGGAAAAGCCATTGCATGCGGAAAAAGTGACTGTTTGGTGCACATTATAGTCGGAAGGTGTCATTGGGTCATTTTTCCCAAAACTACCTCAATATGATCCACTGCTGCAACCAATACAGAGGTGGTCATTCAAATAACATTTTATTTCGTACCCAATAGTAAGGTCCAAACATTATAATGAAATAAAAAATTCATTCAAATTGTTTTATTTAACTCCTATTTCATAGACTGCAGTAACCTACATCTTTATTGATTCCACTGCTTTAATTAAACTTGAGAAAAACCGACTAAATAGGCATGACTTTCCTAGAAGCTTTAACACAAACATAGTTGATAAACATAGTTTTGTAAAATTTTACTCCCATTCTGTTAAATCCCATGCAAATCATAATTCGAAAACTGAAGTAAATCAAATTTTTACCTAATTTAATCCTTATACTCTAGATTCACATCCTACGTTCAATTGGATAAAATTCCGATTAATTCGGCATGCACCAGGCATTTAGCAAATTTAGTTCTGCAAACGAAAATGTACTTTATTGACACGCCCCTTCGGTTAGATACTCCCGTATTTGTATATATGACAATTTAGCAAAAATTTTAGGTTTATTTATAATTTGTAACCTCAAGAATTCAGAAATTTATAATCTTTTATTTTAATTTATTTATTTTTTGTTTATTTGTTACTTATTACTTATTATTTATTATGTATTGTTTATTATTTATTCTTTTATTTATTGTTTATTAATTTTTATATAGTATTTATCATTTAGTATTTATTGTTTGTTGTCTGTTGTTTATTATTTATTTATTTTTTATTATTTGTTATTTATTTCTTATATATTGTTTATTATTATGTTTACAATTTATTAATTTATTTATTGCAATTTGTTTTTAAATTTATAATCTATAAAAATGTATAAGATTTTATTTTGTTTTGTTTATTTATTATTATTTTCTATTTGTTATTTATTATTTATTACTTATTGCTTATTATTTAATATGTATTATTTATTATTTATTGTTTATTAATTAATTTTTATTATTCATTATGTATTATTTGCTATTTATTATTTATTAATTTTTATTTAGTATTTATTATATATTACATTTTTTATTTATTATTTTAAAATTTTTTATTTATTATTTAGTATGTATTATTTATTATGTATTATGTAATATTAGTTATTTATTATTAGTAATTATTTGTTATTTGTTATTTATTATTTATTCTTTATTATTCATTATTTATTATTTACTATTTATTATTTAATAATTTTTATTTAGTATTTATTATTTATTATACATTAATTATTATTTATTATTTATTAATTATTTGTTACTTATTATTTATTCTTTATTATTCATTACTTATTATTTACTATTTATTATTTATTAATTTTTATTTAGTATTTATTATTTATTATTTATTAATTATTATTTATAATTTAATATTAATTATTTATTACTGATTATTGATCATTTATTATTTACTATTTATAATTTATTATTTGTTATTTATTACTTATTACTTATTAATTATTATTTATTATTTTATTTTATTTATTTGTATTGCTAACTAACAATAATAAAATTGTTAATTAGCGGAGGTAGCCAGAGCATCAAAGGCCTTAGGCTAAATTTATTATTTATTATTATTATTGTTTATTGTTTATTAATTATTTGTTATTTATTATTTATTCTTTATTGTTAATTATTTATTATTTACTTTTTATTATTTATTAATTTTTATTTAGTATTTATTATCTATTATTTATTAATTATTAATTATTATTTATTATTTAATATTAATTATTTATTATTTATTACTGATTATTGATCATTTATTATTTACTATTTATAATTTATTATTTGTTATTTATTACTTATTATTTATTATTTTATTTTATTTATTTGTATTGCTAACTAACAATAATAAAATTGTTAATTTAAATTTATTATGTATTATTTATTGTTTATTATTTATTAATTATTTGTTATTTATTATTTATTATTTATTCTTTATTATTAATTATTAATTATTATTTATTATTTATTAATTTTCATTTAGCATTTATTATATATTATTCATTATTTACAAATTTTTTATTTATTATTTATTATTTATTATGTATTAATTATTATTTAGTATTTATTAATTATTATTTGTTAATTATTATTTATTTTTTATTATTCACTATTTATTAGTTATTATTTATTGTTTATTGTTTGTTATTTGTTATTTATTATTTACTATTTATCATATTGCACGGAAGTGACAAGTGTGTCACTCACCTGCGGTCCATAAACGAGCGTTTAAGGAATGCTCTCTCATCATTTATTGTGTATTCTACACTAAGCCTGTTATTGCAGTGAAAACTGGATCACAGCTAGCCATTATCGTAAAGCTTCGATTCAGAAATTTTAGAAAAAATGATTCTGGCTCAGGTTTGCAACATTGTATCAGGCTCTCTTTCGTAACTAATTTTGAAATCAAACGTGTGTATATGAGCTAGAGTTCATTTCTGAAATATTCGCTAGAAAAGGCATAAAATTGTATTCTTATCAAAATAATCCAAACATAAAGATTGCAAGCACAGCAGAGGCAATATGCCGGTTGCTTCAAATTCGCATTCACAAGAAACATAATAATTCTTACCTGGCTTGATTCGATGCTTCTTGCTCTCATTGTTGACTCTGGTAATGCTGCTGGTGATGCTGCTGGTGGCGAGTGAATGAGCGAACGAACATTCATATTCATTCCAACAAATTTATATCCAAATGAATGCTTAAAAACAGTAGCAGTATGAGCGAACGAACGTACGAATGAACGGGTATTACGGTTGTTTGGCAACTTAACGTGTGACGTGCATACAATACTATGAATGCAATACAATATTCATGAAACGCAGTCACAAAATGGAATGAAAATGATGAAAAAACAGCAGCAGCAGCAGCAGCACCACCACCATCACTGCATCCACCACCAACAACAAAAATTTTAATGAATAATCTTCATTCTGCGCCAGTGGTTATTGTTGGTGTTTGCCTGAGCAGATGAACGTCGTAATAACAATAGAAGCAGCAACAGCAAGAACAGTAGAGAGAAAAAAAATACAGCAGCAGTAATCGAAAGATAATCGCAAAATTAAGCAAATGAGAATTTTTCGACTAACAATCCTCGCTGTTACGTCATCCTCATCATCAGCGTAGCTTCTACGTGCCCCGCATTATTGCACTCCTAATAGTGTGTGCTGTATTAGCAAGGTTTACTCCTGTTCTTGTTAAGAGATATATAATTTCTATAAACGCCCATCTTAGGGCGATCATTTAACGGGTTTAATTGGACTGAGTTTACAATTTTGCATGCCCTACGCCCCATTGTAATACAGGGTATATTCATTTGTATGTTCGCCAATTTGTCTATTTGAATCAAGTCTACTGAAAATAGGCTACACCGGTCTATGTTTTGATATAACATCCATATAGTTTGACCAACTAAGCTTGGTTTGATAGTTTCCAACAGCTGTAGTTATATTTGGAATTTAATTATGTTTAGTACCTATTAATTAGATTGTTCGAGAGGGTAAAATATCGGCCTACGGTTTGCTACAATCCCTACAAATGAACCGATCAAGCTTGGTTTTACAGCTTGTAAAAGCTATAATTTTCATTACAAATTGATGATATATTTTGGATTGATGAGGAAGTAATTTTGTTTTTTTTTTTCTTTTGGTAAAAATAAATTTTAACACTGGTATGCAAACAATCGATTTTAATCTACAATGTACACGTAGATGCCACTAGTTCAATGATTTTCTGTCATCGTTAAGGCATTGGAAGAATGATTAATGGATCAAAGCCGTATCAAACAAGAAAAATTTTCTGGAGCCTGCTAGTCGAACATTTAAACTTTTAGAGCCTAGAGGAAATTGCTGTTTCTAGAGTATTCGAACTCTATGGTTTATACGCATTCTGTTTTTACATCCACTCAATCAGACTTGTCGACATTGAGGTGACCGCCGCTCTAATAATGATAGGTGGTTATATGCGGGATTGAACCCACAGTCATGCGAACAATAGTGGCGAGTACTAGTCACCGAACAACAATCGGTCAGTTAATGTTATATAGTTAATATAGTTAATGTATACCAGAAAATAAATCATATGAGTTCATAAACTTTTTAGAAGGCCTCTCTAATTGTGGACATGATTAGCGGAGAATCCTAAAAAAAACACGAATTTTAGCTAAAAAGGTTTTAATGTCGATATTTTCCTCATGAAAAGAGATACTTATTTAGCATTGTGTCTGTATGTTCTACAAATCAATGTGCATCGCAAATCATGGTGATGAATATGTATACGATTTGGCCGTACGAACTAATGGTGTTTGCCAACTTTGGGCCTGCCCACAGGTTTTTATACTGCAGTGTACTGTCTAAATTGTAATTATGATGGTTGTTAAGAGATTCCTCCTAAGTATTCCTTGAACATTGGCAGTCAGGTTACTAATGCTTCTAGGGGATCAAGTGGCAGCTTCTAAATTCCAAAGTAGATTTGTATTGAACACATTTTATCAGTCCATCAGCTTCAGAATTACTTACAAGACAAAAATCTGTTTTTACCCACTGACTTCCATATTAAGTAATGTGTATTGATTGAAAGATATTTATTAAATTGAGCTCATAATTTACGTTCGTTTGCAATTTAAGAATGAAGCTAAATAGCTCTTGTTTATTCAACAATATGTAGTCGCTGATGTCTTGTGTATGATTGCTGTGAGTGAAACGTGCTCAACGGATCACGCCAACATAATACTTTGTAAGATATAGATAACGAGCAAAAATACTACTATTCAAGCTGAAAAACATTTCAGAAATCACTACGAATGAATGTTGGAACAATTGTAATGAAGGCTTAAAGACACAAAGACACAGGGAGGCACTGAAATAGAAATGACAGCATCAGAAGCAAGAAACAATAGATCGTATAAGCTTAAATTTAGCTCTGGCATCACACACGCACACAGACACACACACACAATCTGTCAGAATGTCAAATCAATTGGACACGTTTTGTAATGTACTTGAGCTTCATGTTGTTACTATCGCTGTTGTTATTCCTTCGTTCGAGATACCAAAAGGGAGATACTGCACCAGCACCAATAACAGCAACAGTGGCAGCAGCAGCAACAGCAGCAGCAAATCTTTGTGATGTTTCGCCTAAATCGACGTAGAAATGTTATTCGCAAGAATTGAGGAAAAAGATCTTTCAAACGGAAAACACACGTCTTAAGTTCTGTGAAATACAAGAATGAAAAGCAATACAGAGATATCAAATGCGAATGAAGACCTCCTTTTCCTCCTCCTGCCAACGTCGCCTCTGCTTAAAGGAAATAAGCACAAAATATTACAAATGCAATGATGGGTTTGCAATTGGAATCGTGAAGTAAATGCATTTAAACGAATGCAATATTCAAACAGTCACATTGAATAGAGAGCAGCAGGCTAATAAAAATAACTGCAAAGCTTCAGATAGCATAAAATATGCACATTTCCCCGAGGGCAGTATGGGCATGACAAGTAGCCAGGCTGCAAGGCTGGCCATAGAAGCACAGCCAAACGTTTATGAGAATCTCTTTCGGAAATACTGGTAGGAATTCCGGCATTATATCTACTGCCTTAGAATCATAAGTAAGCTCATTTTGTCCTTCCTTTTGTAACAACCAAAAATCAGTTGAGTATCGGATATTCCATGAAGTACAGGGTGGCGCAGGAATCGTGCCACAAACATAATGTCATTGTCAATGGGTAGCTTTACTTAAAGATGTCGAAGGAGTTTTTTACCCAAAATTGCACCGAAGACGTATTCGTTTGATTCCAGCAAGATTGAGCAACTGCATACATCGCCAGACCGGTCATGGCAGAGCTCTAACGAAAGTTCCCAAAGAAATTAATATCCAAAAACTTCACTTTCCGCTTGCTCCAAGGTCACCTGACGTAACTACACCAGACTTGTTTTATGGGGTTATGTCAAGCAAGAATTGTACAAAACGAAACCAAGGAATTTGCCTGAATTGAAGCAGCCTATTAAAACAATAATTAAGGCGATCTCGACTTCGAGCTTTCAGGCCTCAATGAATAGTTTTCTGATCAGGTGTCGCATATGCGTGAATGAGGTCATTAACGGTCTATCATCTTTAAAACCTATTAATTATATAAAATAAAGTAAAATTTTCTACACAATAAAAAAAAGAAAAAATAAATGAAATAAATTGATTAAAAAAAGTGATTTAAATTTCTTGTTGTAGCACAATTGGTGCGCCACTATGTATATAAAAATTCCTAAAAAAGGCAAAAATACTTGCCCCATTCAAGCACATTTCGGATTATAGCACCATATAGGCCGCACAGCTTCATCTAGGCGGCTAAAATTTGGCATAAAACCGGTCTTGTAAAAAATATGCCAGAACTGACCGATAGGGGAATATTGCCAAAAAAGACTTTGAAAAATAGCAAAAATTCCTGAAAATAGCAAAAATACTTGTCGACCTAATCATGTGAGCCCATTCCACTAACATTTCGGTTTGTAGAATCATATAGGTCACGCAGCTTCATCTAGGTAAGCTAAAATTTGGCATAAAATCGGTGACAAATATGCCTGAACTGACCGATATTACCAGAAAAGATTTCAGAATAATAGGCAATTGCAGACTCTTTTTAGCAATTATAAACAATTTAAGGGTCCGCCTTAATTATGGGTGAGTTTACTTAAAAATAACTAAAACAAACTGCGAACTCAGATTTTATCCTGTAAGATCAGTTAATACGATTACAGTAACACGACGCTGTAATTTTTTCAATTCGGTTTTCTTAATTAAAAACTTTAGTTAAATATACAAATATTTTAAATTTTAATAAAAACATATTATATGTAACTAACTTTAGCGCGGATAATAAAGGGTGTCCCAATAAGAACGCAAGATTTAAATTTTAAATAAAACACAGATATTTAACAAAAATCGTGAAACTTTATTATATCGTAAAGTAGACAGAATGAGGTTATGTATGGAACAACACATCGGACAGATGGCTGCCGCGGCTTTGCTGGCACACACGCGATCTTTTAATGAAATTTTCAATGACCGTTTTGCATAAATGCTTCCGTATTCAATTAGTGCAGCGTCCAATTTCCTCTTTTAAGACTTGAGTCGTCGTCGGCTTATTCGCGTAAACCATCGACTTAAAAAAACCCCTAAGAAAAAAGTCTAATGGCGTTAAATCGCACGATCTAGGCGACCAATTCTGGTCTCCAAAACGCGAAATAACACGACCGGGAAATGACTGATGCAGCATTGAATTGTTTCTCTGGCTGTATGACATGTGGCGCCGTCTTGTTGAAACCACATGCCCTCCACATTCATTTCTTCAATTCTAGGCACGAAAAAACTGGTTATCATTTCACGATACCGAACGCTACTAACTATTTGCGCTTGACATGCTTCATTTTTATAAAAAAGGTCCAATAATTCCTCCAGCCCAAAATCCACACCACACAGTGATACGTTGAGGATGCATTTGCTCCTCGTGAATCACTCGAGGATTTTCCTCACCCCAAATGCGATAATTCTGCCTCATGGGCCTCGTCACTGAAGATGATTTTATCCGCAAAATCAGCATTTTCATGTTGTCTCTCCAATACACAATTAACGAACTCCCTTCGCTGTCCATGCTCAGCTGGCTTCAATTCCTGAGTCAATTGAACTTTGTATGCATGAAGATGCAAATCTTTCGTCAAAATTCGCTTCATAGTGGATTCGGTGACACCAATATGCTGAGCTCGATGTCGAATTGAGGTGGATGGAGTTTGAGCAACATCATCACGTACAGCTGCGACATTTTCGGTTGATCGATCTGGTCGAAGGCGCGTTGCTGTCTTTACATCACTAACAGACCCAGTTTTGCTAAATTTATCCATTAATCTCTTTACAGTTGACTCCTTTGGAGCATTATTGTGACCCCAAATTGATCGCAATTTGCGAACTGTAGCCGCAAAACTTTCACCATTTTGGTAAAACAATTTCACAATGAGAATGCGTTGTTCATTCGTGTAGCGCTCCATTTTTACTAAGCTCGTACCTTCTACTAGCAAACAATAATAATTGTTCAAATGTCAAACAATGACACTCGAATGGCGCCAAATGTAAATCTTGCGTTCTTGTTGGGACACTCTTTAGCATTGAATCTGTCTGCGAAAGCTTCACAAACCGCACGAATGGCCTGATCATAATTTGTCCCACTCTTGGCGTTGACCGTCCATATTTTGTTGTTAATGCATTGGTCTCCCAAATGGACCATATGGAAAAATCTATTGGATCTCAGCCCGTGGAATATGGTGGCCATTGTTGTGAAAAACTGGAATTGAGAACACTTTATTGTAAAAAAAAAACTTCAGGTTTCACGGGCTTTATAGGATAATGCCGAGTCTTGTTACAACATTCAATTATTTACGTGCCCAGGGTAACAAAGTATAACTCGATAGTTTTTTTTTTTTAACGGCGAAGTGAAACAATATGCTTCCACAGGCTTGCAAACAGCAAAATAGACATAACAGAACAGTTGTCCACATCCCATAGTTAAGCATGTTGAATTAGTTAATAGTAGCATTTGTTAAAATATGAGCGCGCTGCCATTAGCCGTTTAATTGATACAGCAGCGTCCCAATTGGGATACCCAAAGCAGACAAGTGGGAGAGAAAATCCCCTTACAGGGTGGCTGATTAATGTTAACAACAACAATAATAACAAACAACTGCTGTTATATGTTTAATCTCAAATCAGCTATTTATTCTTTACTCATTCAAAAAGATAACACATTTTTAATCCGCCTTTTTAAGAACCTTTAAAAACAATTAAATTTTGATAGCCTCTGCACTCGGCAAGCCAAATGCGGCATCGTTACACATTACTAATTGGGGATTGGGGCGGGAATTGCCCCATTTATCGTCCCGATGCAAAAAAAAATCATTCAAATTTTGATTTGCTTTCCGTTCCTGTTAGCCCCACAAGAAAAAGACAAGGTGTAAAAAAGTTAGGACACGTCGGGAGCCAATGGAATATGTACTTTCTTGGGAACAGCTTATTGGATAATATTCGCTGCAACTCTGCTACATGTTAAAACCGCATTCAGAGCAGAAAATTACTCTCTTTTAGTGTAGTTATTAAAAAAAAGAGAAACTCCTTCAACCAATATCTTGGCTGCAGCATTATCGTAAAGTGATAACATTGATGGCTGGTTACTGGACTATATTTGATGGACTGTATTCGATAAGGACGTAATTACAGAACTTTTTGAAGAAACACTAATAAACAATAATAAAACAATTTCATTTATTTATTAATTATTGTTAATTAATTATTTATTAATTATTATTTATTAACAGGAAGAAAACGTTTTTACTTTGAGAGAGTAAAGAGTCCGCCATACAAAACGTTTCCAATGCTGCAAAAACGTACGGACTTAAGTAAGAATAATTGGGGGATGTGACCATAGAGGTTAAATTAGCTACAGAAACGAACTCGTTCACCTCAAATATTCACCGTAAACTTGAATAAATTAAATGTCTCGAATGTTTGAGGAAAAGATTTGTATTACGCCTGAAAGCATGCAATGGGTTTATTATAAAAGCCATTGTTATTGATTTCACATGGCCGATAAACGGCAAACAGCATGGACTTGAACCAAAATGTTGTAAACTCTTCCAAACAAGAAAAATCCGCTTGAGCTTAACAGTCGAACATTTTATCTTTTGTAGCCGCGAGGAAGATGGATTCTCTGGTAGGTAGGACTGATCCATGGAATGAAAATAAAACCAAAAAACTGAAATATTAATTTCACGTCACAGTTTGGGAAGCATTAACAAGACTTGTAGAATAGTCGAAGTGTTCGTCGGACACACGCCTTAAATACCACACATAAATCGGCCGGTTTGTCCGAAAATTAAAGATCTCTCTGTAATTTCTAAGCGGCAGAATTTAGAAAGTTATAATTTTGCATCTTTCGTTGTATTTTAATTCAGAGTATTTTTAATGAGAACATAGCGTTTTTCGACGCCACTAAGATATATTATATGTAAGTCGATTTACCCGGCTGAAATTTCTGTGCTGGATTTTTATTAAAAATTGCCCACTGAAATCGAGAAATGATTTTTGAAAACAGGCTTCCGCAATTTTTTTTTTTCACTTTTATATCAGTCTGCGTGTTAGAACTTTTTCATATTTATTCAAGTTCAAGACCATTTTAGCATTTTGCAAAACTTGGTTTAGAAAAAGAAGCCTTAGCAGAATGGCATTCTTATAATGCCAGGCTATCTGTATACTCATTTCGGGTCCTGCTGCAGATCCGCAAACTTTGTATAAATTAACAACCTTTACAAAAACTGTGCTTTTCCGCAACTTGAAGGTTTCAATAATGATTTGTATTTATACAGTCCCTGAGAGAACAGTAAACTTGACAAGCTGAGAGAAGAAAAAACTCCTCTTATCTGTTTTAGCCGTAAGTATGGTTTGATTAGTTTAGTAGTTTTCCACACTTTTATCACTTTGGCCGACGTTACCGACCTCGTTTATCTAAACATTCAAAACACATACTTATGAACCAACTCTGTTCTAGAATTCCCCTTCACTAAATACATTTTCACGCTCAAACTTCTCATTGCATTCAATGGAGCAAAGCACACCATTCGAAAGCGTAATAAAAAAATATCTGCAATTCAACGTGAAGACGATCAAAATGAATCACGCAAACTAATCCAATACAGCACAGCGAAACTTCCAATCTCTACGGCAAGAACGCAACAACGCCAACAATCACATAGCACCAGGTCAGCCAAACCCACAACAGGGCATTCAAACTAATCTACGTACAACAGGCATCCGTATCTTAGACCATCCGCCACAACGTCAGCGTATAATGATGCATCCCATGTGAATGTACCCGGTTGGTATCCTTCTCTTCTTCGAGAGGACCACATAGATGCGTTGAGGTGTTGTGCATAACTGCACAAACGATCTCTAGGAAGGGATGTAGAAGGACTGTGCTTTCCCTCTGCTCATATCGTAGCACAAATTACGTATGGACGACAAATTGAATTGCAAGCAAAATTAGGAGCAAACGAATGAATGAAAGGCATTAAAACGCTTTGAAGGTTACCTGATTGGGAAAAATAATGCAGCAGAGACAAATTTTAGCTTCGCTGAGGCCTTAAATTCATTAGCACAAAAGGCGGCGATCAAATAGAGCATCATTATGTACCGTCATTATCTTTGATGTTGTTTTTTTTTTTGTGGCTAATATTGGTAATATAACTGATTTAAGGTTATTAAAGTAAAGGTCATGTTGACACTCAAATGATAATTCTGATGAGTTTGTAAACAGAAAAAACTACAACATCGAATGATGGGTGGAAGATTACATATCATCATCTACCACTGACATGATGGCATATTGATTGAAACTTTTCAAATTCGTTTTAATACAAGGTGTAATTAAAGGAAATCCTCGACGAGGGTGAAACTATGAAATTAATAAATTTTAAAAGAAAACACCAGGTTTGGCTTCGTCCTGAAGGAACACAAGCCACTATTATTGAGCAAAGTTAGCTGCTTCTGGCAATTGCCTCCTTCCCTTTCCTTCCTTTTACTTTTAAGCGGAATTTTCACCAGCAAAATCAATAGCCATAGACAGGAAGAGATGGTAATCTCTCGATACCAGGTATCTACTATAGGGTGGACGTATAAGAACCTACCAAACAAGCTCCCAGAGATTCTGGCGTGTCACTATTTATATGTGCCAGAGCCAGGCCCTATCGTGATGGAATACAATTCCACTCCTATTGGCCAAAGGTGGCCGCTTCTGGGTGACAACTTCTTTCAGACGGCCCAATGGTTAACAGTACGCACATGGTAGACGATCCACCAAAATGCACAAAAAAAAATTCCTGAACGTCAATCTAGGCTGGGCCATTGGCTGCGCCGTCGCTTCGCGATTCGAACAAGATCGTGATCGTAAGTGACTCACTTTTCATCACCATTTATCATCCGCTTCCGAAATGGGTCGTAGCGTCACACCTTTTTAACGGCTTAAATATAGTAGAGAGTGTGTCGCAATATATTGGCTTAACTATTTCGCATGTTTGGAGGATCTGATATCTGATATTTGGAGGAACTTGATGGCCCAATTAATGAAATCTTTTGCTTATTATATATATTACAAGCAAGTGTCAATTACTTCGAATACGAGACTATACATTTTATGTAAAAAATAATTCAGAAATTGCAATTTAATTATCACAGCCTAGAGGGTGTCAATTGGCCAACTTATACGATTCTAACTTTAATGGTTTAATTAGAGAGGTGCTATTTTTTTTTTTTTTTTGTATCATATCCAATTGAATCGGACAACACTATAATACTGTTCGTTTTTATTCTTTATCTCATATGAATTTTACGTGAAAATGTCATTTTTATAAAATTCGTTACAAAAGATCACAAAATAAATGTGTTCCCTAAGTTTAGTCTTTTCAGATTGCGCCTTCAAATCTAGTCTGGTTCAATTTTCAATCAATTTTTTTCCTGTTTGAAGTCAGAGACTTGTATTTTTATTATGTTCTTGCGTCGTTGCATCTTTGACTTCAAAAAATGACTGGAATGGAACCGACAAAACCAAAATTGCTCATGATTGTCTTTCTACATTTTATCACAGCCGCCTGCTTTACGCTTTCGCCTTTAAGGTCGTGGAATTTAAAGCTGAATTTTTCCACCATATTAGGTACTACGTTTTTCGGAGAAAAAATATTCTCAAGTTGCAACGCCAACCTTTTTTTGCTGATTTGCAACACTGAAATTGGAACAGCTTTCAATCTTACGTTATAACATATTAATTAATGTATTTATAAACTTGTGAAAAGAAATAGTAATAAAAAGACACAATTTAACAATTTTGAAAATATTTATCGAACCATAATACGTTCGTAAAAACATACGTTGTTCGAATTCGAAACATAATGCTGATACATTTTCTCACGAGGAAACAATGCTTCGCGGAATTTTCACCTCGTGACAAGATTCTAACACCTACATAGCGTATTTTCTTTCTACTCGTATCCACAGAGACCCGAAGTTAGTATAGACGACTATCGTTCACATGATGGTGGGTTCAATGCCCGATTCAATCACCTATTATTATTTGAGCTGTGGTCAGCTCAATGTGTCTGACGATCAGTACAATCATCAGGCGCATAATCAACAAGTCTAGAAAATGTTTCTCGAACTGTGATCTTCAGAATGGCCGTTACAAAAAGTAGGTGCCTTTAAGTAAGCCTAAAAATAGAATTTATGTAAGCTCATTAAATGGGAGAAGCTCCTCTCATATCTCATTCACGCACTCAGACAATGTCGAGTTAAGCAATTACGAAACTGCCTAAGTAGTTTTGGTAAGAAATCTTAACTTTCTTTTAATAAATACTAAAGCCACCTATTGGAAAAATAATGACTTTCTTTTCACTATACCCTATACGATACATGTTCGCAGAAATTCAATGTTAGTCATTTCATTAAATTCTGAAAATAATTTGAATTTCTAACATTCTAACAAACCTTTCTAATGTGTTCATTGTGGTTAATTCGGTTCATTTGATTAGAGTGAATGACGGCGCATTCCAAATGCATCCGTCCATCCGTCCATCCATCCATCCATCTATCTAATGTGGCTAATGTGATGTCTGGGTGAGTGAGTGTGTACGTGTGCGAGAATTTACGTGTAAACACGAGATATTTCAATTCCCCAACGGCTTTGAGCGGAACCAACGAAATGCATCCCATCTCCTATGAAATCCGTACTATGGTCACTGTACATGAACAACCAGCCATCCAGCGAGCCAGCCAGCCAACCAGCCAGCCAGGTCACAGAAAAACGTTAATGCTGCGGACGCAGAAGAACAACTGCATCTGCACCTCAACTGTGGCGAGTTCAATCAAAAAAACAATATACTCGTTCGGTGGAAATATCGGAGATGGTGGAAATCATAAACAACGCCATGCTGCTGCCTTTGTTGTTACGCATTCATATCTCAGCGATTTATTTATTTTCCGCTCAGTTTCGTTCACTGTTCATTGGAGTTTAATGAAAGAGTAAATTTGCTTTTCAGCACAACTATTCAGAGGAAAAACATAAAGATAAAAGAAAGCTTCGTAAAGAGTATTGACTGTAGTGAAGAAGTGGGGAAAACAAAAACTTCAACACACAAAGGGACGGCTCTTTAAAGCGAAACTGTGAAATGTTTAAAGTAATCCTTAAGATAAGCAATGAGTATTTCGATTCTGGGGCGTGAGGAAGCTGTCACTGCAATGGTAGTGATTAAAAATAAGAACGAAAAATGGTATATAATCGTATATAAACGAAACAGACTGCATGCATTATGTTATGTTTTAATACAATTTTTAACAATCTTCAACTTCGACATCTTTACAAACATGATTTTTTGATGTATTTATACATTCTCTAGATTGAGATTAAAATTTGTATATGTCGAATTCATCATATCTTTCGACATATAATATAAAAATCTGACTCTCAAGGAGCATGAGTCATTGACACAAACGTGATGTTTCAACCCTCACACAAAAAATTAACTAATGTAGAAACCTTTCTAAACATGCGAGAAACGCTCGCACAAAGTTTCATCATAATGGATTGGGTGTTATAGGACTCTTTATCTAATACACAGCCATATAAACGATCACACCGCCATACCGCCCTTCTCTCGAGAAGACCTCAAAGCCGAAAATAAAAGACTCAAACATAATATATGGACTTTGACTATATTTCTGGAGAAAATCCGATATTTTTAAAATTTTTTTAAAGCCATGTTCGCAGTTAGGTCCACTTAAACCTATACAAGGGTCAAGTTAGTTTTTATATCCGTCGATTGGAACTACATATAACTTTAATTAGCGAATAAATCGTAAACTTGTTGAAAAAATGATTTCGGTTATTAATTCGGTTCAAGATCGTTTTTATATTTGCAATTATTTGTTATTGCTAATAGAATATAATTCAAAAACTTGTGAAATTGATTCTATTGACACAGCTGACTGAACGGATAGCTATTTCTTTATTCCCCAAAATATCATCTACAGCGGCCTTAGCTGTTCGTGCTTTCTAGAACATCATCGCCACCTTAAGGGCTTATAACTTCATAAAACAATTGAGAAGTTTCGCCTACTGGTACGAAAATGTTTTCAGCGAAGATCTCAAGTCACATATAACTCAAACATTACAAGTTCGTACAGCGTCGCTCACTTGAATAGCACCCCCTTTAAATATTTTCCTAAGCTCGATTTTTTCAAAAATAATAATTATAACGAACAGGTTGTGCGTTATATAAATCATATTTCACGTAGTTGCTGTAATCCTATAACATAAATTTTCTTTCATTTTAATGAATTAAGTACTAAACCATTAAACCCAAAAAAGTCAGAAATTCAATTTCAGTTTTTGTTTCATTTGAATAGTCCCCCTTTCAACAATCAGATTACACACAAAAGCATTAATTTTGAATTAAAGGCATTATTGTTTGCTAACATATAATTCAAAAATAAGTATTTTAAGCAAAATTTAGTAATTCTGTAAATCCTGTTTATAAACCGTGTTTGTAAATCCTATTTAATTCCAATAATGAGTTCACTTTTGCTTGAATATTGCTTGCCTGATTAGTACACCTTCCGTACGAGCCACCCCCAGACGTTTTCAATAATGTCTAAGTCTGGAGAGTAAGGCGGCCAGTTCATTATCTCAACATTTTGGCTTTCAATCCATGATTTGACGACTCTTGGATTGGCGCGTTGTCATACTGGAATTTCCATTCCAAGTCTCCGAAAACATTTTTAACTTCAGGAAAAGCGTTTTCCAGCACGGCTTTATATGAAGTCGCTTTCATTTTTGCAGAGAGAAACTGGAGCTTTATTGGGCCATAATAAGAGATCGCACCCCGTACCATAACTCCACCTTGCCGGCTGTGTAATCGATTGAGTAGGTGTTCCTCTTTTCGAAGATCATGGAAGTGGTAATTATATCCATCAGGACTCTTTAAATTAATTTTTTTTTTCGTCAGAAAATACAATTCTATTCCACTCCCTACTTCAAATAAGCGGTCTTGTTAAAAATGTATTTTTATTATATTGACTCAGGCCATTTTTCCACCGCAAAAAGAAACATTTTCTTGATTGCTTAAAAAATCATATGAAAAGGAACACTGTATATATGTGTATATATAATAATGTATATAAAATAATGTATATAAAATAATACTACAAACATATTTCCTTTAATTGGCGAATGAATGCCAAAATTGTTGAAACATTTTTGAAAAATGTTCATTTTTCCAGAAATGGGTTTAGTCATTGTGTGGGCAAGATTTCTTCTACTGGGCGGATTTTGCCGACCCATGGATTTGGACTTGAGTATTTGATACGTCCATTTATGTTTCAGGAATTGTAAATTTTCTATGTAAAGTTTCCCATGACAAATTTTCTTACAATGTTTCCGAAAAATATTCAAAACGGTATACGAATAAATCGTCTATGAACGAAATCATTATTAATTCAGCTTTTATAAAACATATCAAAGTTTCTGTTTGCTATCAGACAACAAAAATAAAAATTCTTCAAGATGAAAATCGACTTCGAATTACAAAGGCGAACAAGAATAGTTGTTTGTTTGCTTAACGAACGAATTGAGTTACTCGTTTTGTGGAAACAGGCTGTTAATAATTTTCAAAACGCTAATAGTAAACGATTGTAGGTGATTTCATTTGTCAAAATTCAGACGTTTTTGGCACGAATAGAAGATTCATTGTGAATAAATTTTGAACATTTAAGATCAAGTGCTAGTTAGCAGGGTGGATTAGCATAGAAATACATGATTTTATTCAAATAAGGATAATGTATTAGCTTTGCTGCAGTGTTTTTTCAGCAACAAAAGTAGTGCGAGCGCAAAAATGGATATAAATTTGTAAAAAAGCGCCGAAACCGGAAACTATCAATAGTAGTAAAATTTGATGCAATTGAAAGGAAACTAAATTAATGTTGGTATTTCTATTTTTATTTCAATCTCTTTTATTATTTCCTTTTTTACCCTCCTTTTTTTACCCACCTAAATCTCTCTGAACAAAATAAAGTCAACTAGAGGCCAAAGCTTTTCTCATCTCTATTAGAATTTGGTACAACTTTTACCAGTTTTGGGGTCACAGAAACGTTTTTTCGAACAAAACCTGTGAAAATTGTACATCTAGCGAGAAATAGCAGGTATTGAAATACAGCTTTTACGACTTCATTCTTCCCGTCTTTAGTTATCGACTCAATTGTGTAACTAATTTTTATTCCATTCATATGAATTTCTGTGAAACTTATTTATTTACTATTTTGTTTATTTATTTATTACTAGCTGACCCGGCAAACGTTGTTTTGCCTTTAAAATGCATTATTTGATTCAATGTTAATGTGGTAAAAAAAATTAATTGCAAAAATCTCATCTCCAACGCCATCCATCACTTCAAATAAAATCTTTTAAACCTTCCGGAATACTCTACCAATAATTTAAGCCAAATCGGTCCAACCGTTCTCGAGCTTTAGCGAGACTAACGCACAGCAATTGATTTTTATATATGTAGATTGCCTGGATTCTGGGAAATTCAAAATTTCTATGTATTTCCCGTGAAATTGGATTCTCTACTCATAGCAAAGATGTGTAAGCGTCTTGACTCATTGCTATTGCACCGTCGTCTTTCCAGCACAAGAAAAGTAAACTCAAAAGTAGCCAAACTCTCAGCCAGTCATTTGGGGCATCCAACTGTTCACAGCTGTATTGCTGTGCGTATGTGGTTGCCACCGAACTACATGCCACATAACACAATATTTCCTGAAATCCATTTCAATTTTTGATGTGTTTCGTTTTGTTTTTTTTTTAGTTTCTTTGTTGCAACATGTTGTAATATATGAGCCAAGATTTTGTGCCTCAAAGATATGTGATATTCAAATTGTTCATTTAGTAATGTTGCGAACCAAAAAAAAAAAAAGCTATTGGTAATTAAGTGTTCTCCTGAAATATCTACGGACCACTTAAAGCCTGTGGCCTAAGCAACAGAATGTCCTCCCCCATCCCTGTTTATTCATTCATGTATCATCATGTTACTATTTCTAAAGGCATTGTAAGTAAATTGAAAAAAAAAAACCGTTCTTTATTCTTCCATTGACATCTAAAAATGCCTGACAATCATGTCGGCTTTTATTTTTATTTTCATCCTTTATGCTCCTTTGAAACGTTTCCAGTCCTTTGCGTTTCCTTGCCTGTCGATGGAATGAACAAAATTGTCAATTGTATAGGAACAGGTACAGGTACAGATTGCAAAGGAAAATGGAAGTGAAAAAATTATCCGAAAAAATAACAGTTAACAGCACAAAAAAAAAACAAGTTCTTTATTGACAAGTTCAGCTTTTTCGGTCTCTTGACTTGACGGTAACAATTTTTCTTTTTCATTTCACTTAAAAGTGTCCAATTGTACGAGGCTATCAGTGTGTGTGTGTGTGCCGTACACGGGGTGGATGTGGGTGAATGGGTGCGGGTATGAAAAAGTGAATTCCGTTTTTATGTGCAATTCTCGTCTATTATCCAGAATATTGTGACAATACAATATAAAACTGAAAAGGTTTTAGAACGGTGACATTTCCAAGCTGGTTTTCACATCGGCTAAAGTCATGCCAAAGGGGTGTCAAAAACTCGAACAGAGAATAGTTCCATTAAATTGAGAAAGCTATATCGTAGGAAAAAAAGGATGAAAATCAATTGACAACAACAACTACAACAACAACAACAGAAAGTTACAAAAGAAATTGCGACAAATACATAGAAACATTCTCTGTTCGTATAGAATTCGAATTTCATTTGCGTGATGTGTTTTGTTCGATTTGTTTACCAGAACCTTGTTTGAATACAACGGCAACTTGATTATTAGAATGGAAATATTTAAAAACCGGGAAGTTGTTTCCTTTATTGATATCACATATGTATATTGCCTAATAATAAGAGCCCCATCCGCATAATATGGAGCGCACAGAGCCGTGGTATGGACAGAAAAGTATTGATACTGAACTCGTTTAAATGCTCGAATCTGTAGTATCGGTAACAACTAAGTATAGAAGCAGGTTTCAATTAAATATTCGAATCTGTAATATCGGCATCTGCGAGATATAGCAGCAGGTTTCAATTAAATACTCGAATCTGTAGTGTCGTTAACAGAAAAGAAGACGGTTTTAATTATCGATACCGCAATTATCAATTCTTTCTATTAATGGCACAAAAAATACCGAGGAAAGTAGGTTTTATATTACAAATTAAACTTTTACGATTATGCAGTAAGTATTATATTTTGCTTCGAAAGTGAAACTTAATTCTGGAGTTTTGTTTTTTAACCAGGAGATAAAACTTATTTTTGATTTTTTTGCTTGAAAGACAATGATCATTTTTCAGTTGTATTCTTCAATCCAAAAATAACGATTATTTTTTGAGTTTTGCTTTTCAACAAAGAATGCTTACTTTTGAGTTTTATTTTGCTCGAAATATAGTAGTTATTTGCTAAGTTCTATAATATTGCTTATTTATAAAACTCATGCAAACTTTTTTTCACTTTTCATTACAAAACGTGAATAATTGTTGATGTCTTCTGTATTGATCGTTATGCGGTTTCGAGCGGCTGAAGGTTAAATGCTGGAAACCTTTGATGGCCCAATAAAGCTTCAGAACAAAATGTTTATAATCTTTCAGGGGCATCTTTTCGGCTATACATACTATTTTTATGACTTTACCTCTTAATCTGGTTCAATCAAGATCGTTTTCTTCTCTATTAGCAATTATATTATACGTTATTATTATATTATCATATATTATATATTATTATTATTATATTATTATATTATTATATATCACATATCACTATTATACGAGTATATTACATATTCAATTCGACTTGCACTCTTTGTTGATAACATTTTCATACCAGTGGGCAAATCTTCTCAATTATTGTGTGAAGTTACTGCCTGTTAAGGTGGCGATGATGTTCGAGAATCCATAAACACCTGAGGCCGCAGAAGATGACATTTTGGCGAATACCGAAATAGCTATCCGTCCAACCATTTGTGTGATTATAATCAATTTCATAAGTTTTTGAATTATGTTCTGCTAGCAGTAATAAATAATTGCTAATAGAATAACGATCTTTAACCGAATTAAAAACCAAAATCATATTACATAGAAGATCGATTATAAATTGAAAAACGAACATTTTACTTCTATGTCATGCAGCCGACAAAACTCCAAATAGTGCTACATTATGGTCAGAAACTGGATTATACTTATTCTTTTATAAAATGATTACACTTCAAGAATGTAGTTAATTCACCAAAGTACAGATCAGTATGTTAAGAGAGATTTTCTTTCGCAGTTTAGAGGGTGTTTTCGGTCAATAAAGGACACTATAAATAGAAGTCTCTTTTCATACGCCGCTTCAAGTTTACTAAATAAAGCCTACTAAATTACACAGAATTTAGCACACTCAAATGAGAAGTGGAAATGTGAGCATATATGGGTTATATTTCACCGATTATATAAAATTTCAGACACTATAATGCAACGCAGTTAATAAAAACTTAAGTTACTGCAATCCATGAATTAGGGTTTACTTCGGGAAAATTAAATTTCACTAATCTGATCAATTTGCACGGTATGTTCCAGAGGGGATTTGGCAATGCTCTCCATTTTCATGCTCAGAACTTAGTTCACAAAACTATCAATGGGTACCAAATTTGACTGAATTCAGTAGCAATACTTGAAACGTATTCAGCATAAGGTATTAATGTGTTAATTTGAATTACCTTTATATTAATTACTAATTATTTAATTAATTTAATAATTATTTTTCATTATTTAATTATATTATTAATTATTATAATCATATTATTAATCAATTAACATAATTAATTAATTGTTAATATAACTAATAATTAATTAATACAATTACTACAATTAATTAACTTAATTAATTGTTAATATAATAAGAAATAAATGAATGTAATTACTAAAATTATTAATTAATTAATTTAATTAATTAATTGTTATCATAATTAATATAATTATTAATTAACTAATTAATATAATTATTAATTAACTAATTAATATAATTATTACAATTATTAATTTACATAATAATAACTAAAATTATTTAACTAATACCTGGAACTAATACCAGAAACAAATTAAACGAGAGAATGGTCATAGTAGTTAAAGAAATGTCATTGATTACTTAAATATGCTCTCCTCAAATTTTATGTGTGGGTGTGTGTTTTCTGTAGTTTATAGTTTTTAATTAATTATTTGATTATTAATATAATTACTATTTTTTAATAATTATTGCAATAATTAAATAATTAATATAATAATTGTGAATATTAGTTAACTAATACCTGGCTTAAAACCTTTCTAGCATTGGTACGGCATTCTGTCAAATCTGGTAGCCATTTTGAGTTTTCTGAACTAAGCTCTGAGCATGAAAATGGAGAGCATAGCTAAATCCGTTCTGGAACATACCATACAAATATAATTAATGTTTTGCTCGTGAAAAAATTTAGCGGCATTGCCAGCTTTTCTTTTAAAGGGTTATCCAAGGGTTTCAAAACCGCCGGTCTGGCAAGGCTGTCAGCTGTTAAATACCTGCCATCTGAAGTGTTATTTATTTAGTGAAAGATTTTCCATTTTCGAATACGGATCGTTTAACTACCGAAGAATGCGTAGAAATAGTTAAAACTTACTGCAAAAGTAGTGATTCAAACGTGCATTACGGGGTGTTTATAAGGAATTGGCAAGATTATAACGAAATTCGAAGAGACTGGAAGCGTTACAGATGTAGTCAGGGCTGTGCATCATCGCGATGTACACACTGCCGAAAATATCGCTTCTGTTAGTGAAAGAATGGCGAATAATCCGAATTTCAATTCAGAATGCTGTGGCCGTACGATAACTGATTTTTTTGGTCTGTCATTGTAGATTATGAACTGGACGATATGTGGTGTCAACAAGACAGTGCCACGAGCACTTCTTATTGCATAAGAAGTTTCCAGAAGGCGTCTTTTCACGGTTTGGCGACGTCAATTGGCCACCAAGATCATGCGATTTGACGCCGGTAGACTTTTCCTGTGGGGCTACGTCAAAGACCGTATTTACACTGATAATCCCCAAATCTTGGAATATTTAAAAACCAACATTCGTCCAAGCATCGCCAAGATACCGCCCGAAATGTGCGAAAAAGTGGTCGAAAACTACTCCAAAAAAATTGGCTGCTGCAACCAATTCAGAGACGGTCATTTAAATGACATTGTATTTTGTACATAATGGCAAGGTCTCAGCATTATAATGAAATGAAAGTGTCATCGAAATCATAGCTTTATGTGTGTTTTATTTAACCTTACTTTTGAAACCGAAAAATTGGTACTTGATGGAATCTCAAATGATCACTTCCAAGATAAATTTAGCCAACCTCATCCTATGATGGTGGATATAAGAAAATAGTTTTTAGGCAAAACTTACAACGAAGCAGTAGTCTGGCTAACATGAGATTTACCTTGAATTCAATTTTTAATTTCCGTTTGTTGGGAAATGGAAAAATTCCATGGAAGCCCAAACCCTAGTGGGCTTACGAAATTTGATTATCGATTATTTTCCACTGCAGATGATGGTGTTGTTGGGTCACATTAGCCCCCCTGGGC
>JAHXMU010000119.1:56409-80201 GCA_019455685.1 Philornis downsi | reverse complement strand
TGGAGCGACTAAATGAAATTGATAAAAATCAAAGTACCCCATGGGCTATTATTGCTGCCTTTCGCAATGATACAATTTAGCATAATGCAAACGTAATGTATCGTCCAGCAACCGCCACTGCCGAAAATAACGACACACCAACTACATCAGAGCGGGGCAGCGGTGAACTGCTGCAATTTCACGGGAAAACAGCGGCAGCAACAGAGTGCTGGTACTACACACGATATTTTCTCCTAGGAGTCATTACGACGCCAACACATAAAAGGCATAATTGCAATTGCAGCAATGCTTGGTTGTCGTCGTCACCATCGTCGTCGTCATCGTCATCGTCATCGTCGATTTTAAAGTGTGCACTTAATTTGAAATGATGTTGAGTTGATGACGATGTTGCCGATGTAGATGGCGGATGAGAGCAACATAGCATATGTGAATGAATGACTGACTGTCTGGTGCACTGAACGTTCGTTTTTTTGTTTTGTTTTTGTGTTTTTTGGGTGATTCAGATCTCGAGCGCAGTGTTGCGATGGAGCAGCATGGAAACGGACAGTGAGTGCCCTGCCGAATGATTGAAATGAATGACGAACATTGTGGACATTGGGCAGGGCTGCATACAAAACGTGTTGTCGACCAATGGTCATTAAGTTGAATGCCAATGACGACTACTCGTACTTTTGAGTGCAGCATCCGTCGTCTTTACATCCATCCATCCGTCCATCCATCCATTGCTGCGAAATCCACTAAATATTTTCACAAACGAAAAAACGGAAAAGGGAAACAGCCGAAAAAAGAATTTTTAGTGCACTGTTACACAAAGAACAAAAAAGAAAAAAACAAAAATCAGAATAATTTTTAAATTAAGCCCCTGTCACATACTCGAATCATGATTTCGGTTTGGTATCCACACAATGCAACATCTGTTTGCCGTTGTAAGGCTTTAAAATGTAATGAGTTGCAATGATTAAAATCCGCCGCCATAACTTTGGTTCCCCGCCGATCCACAACACGAAAAAAATACTGCACTTTCATTCCACAAACTCAAATTAAGTAACTTGAATTGTCGCCGCCACCAGAGTAGCGCAGAGTGCAGATGCAGTTGCTATCGTCATCTGTCCGCCGTTGCTTTATATGGTCGACAATGTCGTGCCTGAGTTGTGATGTTCTGCATTCAATTGCGTTTCAATTATATCGCCAGATTACGTTTATTGTGCGCCACCACGGACTGACTTGACTGATGCTGTGTCGTTCGTTCCCTCCCATTCAATTTTACACATTTTTCCTCTGAATGTATTGAAGAGTTCCTTGCGAGTGTGCAACGATGACAAAATTAGACAATTTTCAAATTGCATTTAATTAAAAGCATTTAATAATCGCAATCGTCAGCGTCGTCAGCAAGCGCTTTGCCAGCAATTGCAACGCACACACATGGTGGGATATAAACATCACTGTGGACTGGACGCATGATAATTTTCATAGCGTCTTAAGGGTTTTGATTCAATATTATGGACTGGCGTAAAAAATAGGGTGATAACGAAAATTCGTTCTTGGAATTTTAAAATTTAATTATAATATAATGATAATAATATTTTGCTGTTAATACAAAAGTGCTATGTGGGAAATTTGAAGAAAATGAGACAACTCCTTGTTCAAAATTGCTCTTTTCACATAGTCCGATATTCGATTAAATCATCTTGAAAAAAGAAAGCGAAACGAGAAGGCAATTTTTTAGAGACTTGGCAGCCAAATAGGTTTCTTATGTAACAACTCTTTAATTTTTACAAATTATTGCAAACCGACCATGTGTTTTGATCAACATACTTCACGGTAAGTATAGCAAGAAGACTACCTGATCACTGTGGTGTTTATTAGGCCGACATTTTGGCCATTAAGGAAGTGGCAGAATGGTTGAGATATAACGTCTTCACCACGGTGGGGATTAACATGTTCTTTGACAGTCAAGCTGCCATTAAATCTCTGGATTCTGTTTCTGAACTCTTAACGGGATGGCTCAGCATTTCAACATTCACCTTATGCGAATGCCGAGCCACAGGGACATACCAGGAAACAGCAGGGCAGACGAGCTAGCAAGACTAAAAATAACCTTACCAACCGAGTTGGAGTCCGTGGGCATGCTTCTACCCACTTGTACGTTACTACTGCGAGATAGAGCATATTTAGTAGCAAATGGTAGGTGGGCTTCTGTCAACATCCAGACAGATGTAGCCTCGCCTAGATCTGAAACGTTCACACACACTGCTGTCGTTATCAAGATCCGACGCCTCATTACTTGCATCCGTCATGACGGGACACTGTCTGATTAGAAGACATGAAGGTTGCGACTAGTGAGAAGCTGTTGGAACGAAGAGGAGTAGGAGTCTATAGAACACTTTCTCTGCAATTGTCCCGCCCTGGCAAACAGACGGGGATCAACACTGGGCTTTAGAGACCTAGGAGATCTGGACGATATAGATATTGTCCGACTTAAGAATTTCTTGGGGCGCTTAGGATGGTTTAATGCGGGTAACAAGGGATATCCACATCCCTAGTCTTCTAAGTGAGTCTGTCCATTCAGACTGCCACAGCGACCTAACCTAACCTAACTTAAGATACTTCACCGTCACAGAAATGTTTGATAAAATCTAAATGGAGATAGACGAGCAAACATGAGGGAGATATCTCATTGGAACGAGTAGGAAATATACAGCACAAGTATTTGGATATGAGCCAGTAAAGAAATTTTAATTTGAGGAACTGACTTCCATATACCATCACCAAAAGGTACCTGAAGGGGCGTGCTAAAACGATCAATTTTTACAAAAAATAAGCAAAATAACTGAAGCACAAATTGCAACATACTAAAGGCTTTCGCATAGAAATTATAGATGCACTATTGTTTTTTTTTACTAAATCAGCTAATTTGTACGAGCGGCATTCTAAGAGGCGTGGTGATGCAGCCCATATTCACTCTCAGAATTACTTTCACTAAATGCACGACGTGGTTCACATTTGCCTCAGCTCTCAATGACTTCTTGAAAGATATGGAACTAAGAGTATAAGAAAAAAGAATATAAAAAAGAATGAACATAAGAATACATATGTTAAATCGGCCAATAGGCGTATTTAATAAATCCATCATTTCAAAATTTACTTAACCTCACAAGCCAATACAACGTAGGTTACTGCGGTTAGCATTTTGCGACTTACAAGAAAAAATCGATTGTTCATACTCGTACAAGGATTAAAAATAGGCAATTTCCACTGATCCATTATGGAAAAATTTATCCATACAAGGATCGAATCTAACCTTGGAGTACTGAGCATTTCCAATGATTCTTCAACAACTGTATCGTTTACTAGATAAGTAAAAGCTGTATGACGCGTTATTGTACAGATATAGTTTTTAAGACATCGGCTTAACTGTGGGCGTGAGTATTGAAAAATAACTGAAAAAAAAAAAATAATTTTTACTAGAAAACGGGCAAAGTCAATATATTATGTATAAGAAAAAGGCATTTCCTCCATGCAAATTTATTTGGCGATAAGTCGATCCATGATGCTATGGCTAGCAGATGACACAATTGGCACGAATTGACCCACTGGAGAAAACTTGCTCGTAAGTGGTCTCATCCAGGTGCTAAAAAACAATCTTTCCTCAGAATTTTCGTAATATTTTTACTACTTATTCTTAGATGAAAGCAATATTTGACAGAATTTGGTAGCTGGAACTACTCCAATTCACATGCAGAGTGTTATAAATTTAACGACTTCAAAACCACTGGTCTGGCAAGGCCGTCAGCTATTAAATATCTGTCATCTGAAGTGTTATTTATTTAGTGAAAGGTTTGCCATTTACAAATATAGATCGTTTAACAATCGAAGAAGGCCTAAAAATAATTAAAACTTACTACAAAAGGGTTAAACGTAGGCTTTCGATCGAACAACATTTCCTCCAGCGATGGAGCTTATTTCTCACTCGATGGCAAAGCAAAGTTGTCGCGTATGGAGGTTGAAGAACCCAGAAGTGATTGTGGAAAAGCCACTGCATCCGGAAAAAGTGACTGCTTAATGCGCATTACGGTCTGGAGGTGTCATTGGGCCGTAGTTTTTCGAAACTGTCGCTGGAGGACCTCAAAAGGATCCACTGCTGTAACCAACCCAGGGACGTTCATTTAAATTATGTTGAATTTCGTACATACTACTAGTAGGTCTCAGAATTATAATGAAAAGTTTCATCGAAATCATAGCTTTATATATGTTTTATGTAACTTTACTTGAAAACGGAAAATGGATAACCCTCTATTTGTAAGGGACCATTTTCCAATGAAAAGTAAGATAAGTCCATATGCCAGATACGTGAATAATTAGTTATTAGCAAGCCCAATTATCTGTCGATGAGTCGGTGCAATGACCCTGCCACTATGGACCACAATACTACGAACACTACTTTTAGAAAATTGTTGTTTTTTTTTTAAATTTAGTACAATTTATGAGGTACGAGTAAAAAGTACCAAATTAAAGAGGAGTGTTTCGGGCATTTTAGCGTTAATCTGAAAAAGTCTAAGTTTTATCTAACTTAAGTAATCAAGAATTAAGTTTCAGCATCAAAAACCAGTACAAATGGATCAAATTGCACCAATTACTGTAACAGACAGTATAAAATTGTTGTTATCTCAAAAGCTACAACAGATATGGAAAACATAATAATGCACTTCAAATGACATCACAAACCGCTGTGTTTTTAATTTTTTAACTTTTTGTAAGTTTAGTAAAAAAATAACACCAAATTCGACTTTTACATTTTAATGCACCATACCTCAAAAGTTTGAACCAAAGAAACTTATAACTTTTCTGAATTACTTATATAAGAATTACCCAACTACTCATTTGTGGTAGCAACTATCCCGTATTTTTCAGTTCATGCAACACTCCTTAAAATAACGATATTGCTTAACCACTGTGATCCCACGTATGAATTTGCTCAACAGCTGCTGCTGGCTGGCACCAACGGCTGTGGAGATCACTTTTATGCGATTTCGGATCCTCTGTTTAAGTTTGTCTAGCAAAAGTTGATTGTATTTTTTTTAATCACTATTCGTCGCCACTTCGTGGCAGTCGTTACAATGTCTCTGGGTGCAGTCATCACAAGCCGAACAATGTCAGCCATAACAACCAAACAATTCCAGATGCATTCAACAGCGTCATCAGTTAGTATTGCAAAAGTTTGGCTTGCAATTTTTAACTTAAATTCAAATTAACGTATTTGACGTACTTTTGTGGATTTTGTTTCCATTCCTAGAGTGATGCAATCCGCAACAAATTTAAATTGCACGAACAATTAAATAATAAAATGAAAAAAAATGTTTGATGTTTTACTGTTTTATATAAGAGCATTGAAATAATATAGCAATTATAGTAACAAACGAATAGCAATAATATTTAATGGTGTTGCCAAGAGGGAAAACACACACAAATATTAAAAAAATTTTGTAAGGGTGACTAAAGTACAAGGCCGGTGGTGGCACGATATATAGTACACTTGACTATCGTGCATATGATCGTGAGTTCGAAACCCAAAACAAACAACAAAATCTCTCCTTGAACCGCGATCATCTCGATGTCTAACGAACAATTCGAATCGCCGAGTATTCAACAAGTTTAGTAAGAAATTCTCAAGCTAAAAATCATAATAATACGAATAATAAAGATCATAATAATAAGATATCGTCGGTAAGGAATAGGTTCCTTTTAGTGAGTCTGAACATAAAATACTTGTAAGCTCACTGAATATGAGAAACTCTCACATATTCCGTCCATAGGATGCAAGGCAAGGGAGGGTATAGCATTTGTAACTTAAAGTTATTTGCATTTAAGTTAGTGCAAAAGCTTATCTTTCCAGAACTTTGCCGAACGATAATCCTTTTCAACTATATATGGTTTCAAAAATATGGTGGAATTTGCCACACAAATGCAGCAACAATCTGGTTTAAAAAAAAAACTCCCAATTCCGCTAGAACCCAATGTCTCATGATCCTGACAACAAATGACCAGAGGTTCAAATTAAGTGGCTAAAAGTCTGCTTTGAGCCTCCGCCTACATTTTTTTTTTTTTTTTTTTTTTTTTTGTGATAACCGCTGTCGGTCTAGCAGATTTTTAGAAGAGTTATTATCTCATATTCAAGAAATTACCTATTGTAATTACTACTGCGTTTATAATTGTACTTCACCCATTTTATTCTAGAAATAAAAAGTCGGCATGAACCGGAATAAACAACTTACAAGTGTTAGCAAGATTGAAGTTGAAGCCTGCGTTTGACCTGGATCCCCATCAAGCAATGCCGTTAATTCAGTGTCTTCGGAGGTTTTTCGTCTTCCTTCACGTGAACGGTCGTCGAACGGTCGGTGATCGATATCATCGTCTTTAAACCGACGGAACCAATCTCTATACGTTATTTCACTTAAAGCAGCATCTCCGCAAACGTTTTGAAGCTCTCGATGAGCTTCAGCGGCTGTTTTCTTCGACTGAAAGAAGAATATCAATATTTCCCGCATATGACGATTATTCGGCACAAAATTCTGATGGGTGCAGCGCCAAAATATTTTTGTTTAAAATATTTCAATTCAAAGCCACTGGTGACTTTAAAAAATCAGCATCGTCCAGCGAGCTATTATTGCAATTAATAAGCCAAGCCAAATGTATCCGCTAAAGTGTGCTTAATAATTGATTTTATTTTCTAATTTCGTCAGCTTATATTTAAATATAATGGTATTCTTAATCCTATTTTCTTATGTCCTAATTTCACATTCCTAAACGTTAGCATAGACATATCCGTATATAATATTTATATTAATACTTACGAGTACTCATACATAAATTAAGTGAAATTCATCTTGGGGATGGTACGATTTAAAGGATAGTAAAGTACCATAAATTGTACAGTGCAAAATCATACATATTCACACAACCAAAAGAAAAAAAATCACTACTGTGTTGAGGCGGTATGTTTACCATAGGCATATGGTATTGGCCCATGACGTTTAGGTTAAGGCAGAATCGACTAGCACTTACGGCTGGCGCCATCTAATGGCGAACAGCTGGAACCTAGTTGTGCACATAATATAATATGGCTGTCCATTTTTCGTAAAGTTAAATAAAATACACATAAAGCTATGATTTCGATGAAATTTATATTTCGTTATAATGTTTCGACCTTACCATTATGCACGAAATACAATGTTATTTAAATGATCCTTTTGAAGTAGTTTTCGAAAACAATATGGCCCAATGACACCTACAGACCATAATGCGCATCAAATAGTAAATTTGTCATATGGAATGGCTTTTCCACGATCATTCTGGGTTCTCCAAGCCCCATATACAACAAGTTTGCTTGATGATGTAACCACCGAGCGAGAAATGAGCTTCATTGCTGAAAAAAAAATTTGTTCGATTGAAAGTCCACATTTCAATCACCACTTTTGTAAGTAAGTTTTAACTATTTTTCGAGTTCTTTGCTTGTTAAACGATCCATAGTTGTAGATGGCAAACCAATCACTAAATAAATAACACTTCACATGATAGGTATATAACAGCTGAAAGATTTGCCAGATCGGCGGGTTTGAAACCAGTAAATGGATAATCCTGACCCAAAATAAGTGCACAAATTTCTTCGAATCATTTTCTTCAACATAAGTAAAATTATTCTAATATTGGGGAACAGTTTAGTTACTTTTATTAATTGAAGTCATAAAATTAAAAAAAAAACGGATTATATGTGGAAAAATATGTTACCTAAGTTAAAGTTAAAACTCTTAAAGTAATATATATGTGGCAACACTGTGAACATACAGTATTTTTTGGGGCAAAAAAAAACTCTGACTTGTAATGTACGCTACAAGTTTTGCGATGCAAGCTGACTCCGGTTCATCCCAGAAGGACTTTATCCCGGAAGGAAATTATTCTAATACTGAGGAACACTTTGCTTACTTTTATTAATTTAAGTCATAAAATTGTTATAAAATATATATATATATATGGAAAAATATGTTACCTAGGTTGACGTTAAAACTTTTAAAGTGATATTTGTATGGCAACACCGTGAATACCCAAAATTTTTTGGGGTAAAAAACGACGTTTATTACAAGGTACACTACAAGTAAAATTCAATAAGTCTTGCGAAGCACGTTTTCACATCCCAGCTACTTCCGTTGCATCCGAGTAGGTCTATTCCATAGCTGGATCATGTATAAATGAGGAAAAAAGTCACTTATAGGCAGCAACCATAAAAAAATGTCTTTATTCATGATAACATGCAGATTGTCGAACAATTTTTAACAGAGAACTAAGTAAAGTTTTTTAGTGTTAAATTCCCTTTTTCCATAATCTGACTTAGAGTAGCTGTAAACTTTCATATTCTATATTGTTTGAGATAAATACGGGTGGGCCATAAGGGTGTTGGCGGTTTAAATATTCAATTAAAAAAAAAAACTACGAAACATAAAAAAAATATATTTGTATTTTTAAAAAGTAGAAACATGGGAAGCATGACACTCTTGGAACCGAAGTCGCAAATTTTGGAAAACTTGTTGAAAAGTTGTTCTCGGTATTTTGTTACTTTCCTGAATAATGTTCCTCTTCAACTGCTCTAAATTGGTCGGATTATTCTCGTAGACTACCGATTTGAGGTAGCCCCATAGAAAATAATCGCATGGAGAGAGATCGGGGCTACGTGGGGCCCAATGAGTTTTCCAGGAAAAACATTTTTCAGCAGCTCTATGGATACCCTAGCCGTATGACATGTGGCCCCATCCTGTTGAAACCACATCCTCGAGGTATTGCCTTGAAGTTCTTGCAAAGCTGGCACCAAAAAGTCTGCTAGCATGTTGCAATAATTGTTCGCTCTAACCGTCATCGCATGTCCTCTTTCGTCCTCAAAAAAGTATGGTCCAATAATACCGGTTGACGTTATCCCAGCCCACACGACAAGCTTAGGGCTGTGAAGTGGACGGTCATGCAAGCGTCGGGGATTAGTCTCGGACCAGAACCGACAATTTTGCTTGTTCACATGGCCATTAAGGTGCAAATTTCAACGAGTTTTCCAAAATTTGCGACTTCGGTTCCAAGAGTGTTAAGCAGCCGAGGGAAGCCATTTGGACAACATTATTTTTAAGTCTTAAAAATTCCCATGCTTTTACTTTTTAAAAATACAAATATATTTTTTTTTTATGTTTCGTAGTTCTTTTTTAATTGAATATTTAAACCGCCAACACCCTTATGGCCCACCCAGTATATTAAAAAAAATTTTATTTTGAATTGAAATCGGTTTCAATTTGATGACGGTTTCAGCCAGTTTTTACCTACTGCCAGCAGTTTCTGGACCGATTCTGCAGCTGCAAAATATCGTATAGCAAGAAAAATTCCCCCCAAACTGATTTCAAGAAACTCCACATTCCATTGGCAAGGCCAAGCATTCCCAACTTTACTGCACACGATTTTTATTTTGCTTTTGGGTTACTGCGAAATGGAAGTTTATAAACCAAAACTAACAAATTTGGGTGGTTTAAAGCACTGCATTCGGTCAGTATTTGGCAACATTCTCTCTGCAGTACTCTAGCTTCTTAATGTAGCGACATTCATTAGCCACCCTGCATAATAGTAGCTACACACACAATCAAAATCATTGCTTTGCATCAAAGTTATGAGGTATCAATTCGCTTATTATCTTAGCTCAAGAGGACACCTTTGTGATTGCAATAATTTACCGGGAACAAAGGAGACATCACATATCAATCAACTTCTATGCACCTCCTCGTGTTTCCTAAATAATAATAAATCATTTAATAGACATTCAAGCGATAATTTGATCACTTGATGTCAAAGCAAACATTTATCATAGCATTGAGTTGGCAGACATTGGTCGCACACTGAAGGAAGAGTGATACATTTGAAGTGATGAAGTCATGACAGTCCGATGGAAAAATATTCTTTCTTCGAGTCGCATAGTAGAATACAAGCCCGTCTTTGCTTGGCATGTTAAAACAATACTTTGAATGAAATCCTAAAAATATATGGATATGGTATTCTTTGTTCCTAAAATACCGCATAAGCTATGAATATCCTAGCGGCCGTAGAAATCTGCGTCGATCTTGGCATGTTCATCTGTCGGTTCGCCGCATACAATAGTTATTGAAAGCACCGCTTGAGCTTGGAAGGTGATATGTGGTTCAAAAGTGTTTCATATTTATAGACAAGTTAATATTGAATAAATACTGAAAAGAATCATCTCATTAAAATTATTGAAAAACACAAAAAAGTCTATGTTCACTGGAAAAATGGTCAACCGTTCTTTGTGAAAAAACTTGTCAATGCAAGGACTGAATCCACTGTTGGAAAATTTACAATTTCATTTTTTTAATAATCATGCCGTTTATACATTATTTAAAATCTATATACAGGCGATACTATGAGATACTGGAAAAAGCCAACTTGAATCGTGAAATGTTAAAGGGACTGCCCTATTTTTGGGCGTGATTACTGAAAAACTTTAACTTAAACTTTGAAGAAACAAGAAGAATTTTCATTACAAAAATTGGCAGTCTTTATCTTATGTATGAGAAGGAGGTAGTTTTTGACACAGCCATTTATCTGGTGACAAGTCGATATGTCATTCATCAGTTGGGTCAAATTGTTCGTTAAAAAAAAAATTTTGCTCAAAGAGGGGCCAACAACTTCTTCTAATATTTCTAACATTTTTTTTAAATTAATTAAAAGGAATATTGAAGTTTATTTTAAAAATGTACATTATTATTATCATTATATTATTATTGGCGGTCTGGCAAGGTTGTCAACTGTTAAATATCTGTCATCCGAAATGTTATTTATTTAGTGAAAGGTTTGCCATTTACGAATATGGATCGTTTAACAACGAAAGAACGCTTAAAAATAGTTAAAACTTAACACAATCGTCCACAAATTGCGTCAACAAGCAAAATTGTCACATATGAAGCTCGTAGAACCTAAAAGTGGTTGTAGAACAGCCAGTGCATCCGGAAAAAGTGGCTACTTGATGCGCACTATAGTCTGAAACCGAAAACTTATTGTGTGTGGTTATTCAATAAAAACAAAACATACAATTCTCCTCTGGAATGATATGATAAATCGATATATGGGAGGAGGAACCCCTTTTTGGCAGCGGAGTTTAACAATCATCCAACGATTAGTCGATAAATCGCCCACATCACTGTCGACCATTGAGTAGAAGTTATAAATGGGACTATTATACAGATTATGGGATGGACCGTCACAGCTCATAAATTTTTTTATTATGTACGAGAAGAAGGCATTTCTGCAACGCCCGCTTCTTTGGCAATACGTGGATATATCACCTATGATGCCATGCTTCGACAAATTGATCTAATTAGAAAAAACTTGCGGCTGTACATTTCTTGTTGGGGCGTTGCAAAGTCAGCAATATGGGAGCCGCGATTACCTCCACCAAAGCGAACGATCAAAAACTTACGAATTTTCTCTGGAGAAATTTGCAAATTCTTCATATTATGAGAAGGAAGCATTCCTGCAACGACCACTTATTTGTCAATATACCGATATGCCATCCTTGATACTATGGCTCGACAAGTAGGTCTAACACGAACAAATTTGGGACTGTTTTGGGGCATTCAAAAGTCAGCAAGATGGGTGCCGCGATTACTTCCATCGAAGCGAATGATCAAAATATTACGAATTTCATCTGGAGGAATGGGCAAAATCAACTTATTACGTGTGAAAAGAAGGCATTTTTGCAATGCCCACTTATTTGGTAATATATCGATATGTCATCCATGGTACTATGGCTCAACGAATAGGTCTAACAGGAACAAATTTAGGGCTGTGGTTTGCGGCGTTTCAATGGCAGCAAGATGGATGCCGCGAATTTTCTCTGGAAAAATGGGCAGAATTAAAATATAACGTATGAGAAGAAGGCTCACTTATTTGGCAATTGTCGATATATCATCCATGATGATTTGGTCTAATGGGGAAAAAACTTGTAGCTGTCCACTTGTTTCTAATTTTTGAGCGTTGCAAAGTCAGCAAGATAGGAGCCGCGGTTATCTGCATCGAAACGAACGATCAGTGACAATTATTATGTAGTCGTTTTGGATCAACAGAATATAAGACGATAAATGTCATCATTTGGCGAAGAAAAAGCTGTTACTCCGCCAAGGAATATATGAATTCACATGTAAACGAATAGCACAGACGAATTGCTTCTTTATCCGCACATTCGCAAGAATTATTATATTTCATAATATAAAGAAATGGAATGACAGGGAACAAAGAGCAACTAATCGATAATTGTTTGGAAAATTTAGGCAGTTCATATTATTTGGGCAGTTTCTAAAATGTAATAGAATCGTTGGATGCACACTTAATCGAACAAGGGAGTTTAAAGAGACGTGATGTTTAGAAAAAAGACTAATCAACACAAAATGAGCCGTACTCTGATTTTCGAACAACCGGATCCCCCTATAATAATTACCTTTTCCATTTTATGATTTTGAATAAAAACCATATGTAAATGATGGTCTTACATTAAATGTGCTCAATTTATTAATCAAAAAAGGAACAGGAATTTTATTTGGCGCGCTTATCGTTTCCTCCCGTGTGCGTCAGTTCGCATTTTTTAACTGCAATAATTTATACAAGCAATGAGCAAACAAGCGATGCAACTTCATTGCAATGTTGATATTCAATTTACCAAATTACATTTTATTATAATGTAGTATTTGTTTATTGTCTCTCCGTTTAACCAAATAGCAGACACAATCAACTGACAGGAACGCTTTTCGACGACAAAAAGAAGAAAAAATAACTCAGTTTTATGCGACATTTATGAGAATAATGAAGCTCTTTAATAAAAACAAACGGTTGTACATGAATTTAAATGCATAGAACAAGAACAATATGTAGAAAATCTGCTCTGAACGCGAAAATCGAATAAATTAAATTTATTTTCCTCTTGTTTTTGGGAGAGGTATTTTAGGCTAGAGGTATTTTTCGTAAAGGATATTCCAATAAGACGCGTCGATGATTTTTGCATGTTATTCCATCTTAAACGTTAAATGATTATTGTCGTGATTTTTCGAATTTGTCAAGATGTCACCTTGTGAACAAAAAACTACGAAAAGATTAACAGTTGAGCAGCTTCCTAAAGTTATTGCGACTTCATACGAAAGTAGGCGTACAAATAAAAATGCGTTAATGTTGAATAATCGAAGTGGATCGGTGGCAGTTGGAAAAATATCATTCGACAGAAAAATTGAAGCATTGCTCAAAAATGTTGCTGAGAGAATGGACATCTGGATTTGTCATCGTCCGCAGGAATTAAACATCTCGGCGAACAACTTACATGTAAGTATAAGCAAAAAAATGGGCTTCTATTTGGACACAGAATTCAATTAACGCAACAGCTATAACCTGCTGATCATTTAAAGTATCTGAATGTTCGCTGTTCGAATTAATTACAATTATTAACAAAAAACAAAGCAACTGTAAGAATGAACTCCATTACCAAAGCTGTGTTTTCGATGCTAAGTAAAATTGTCGCATATCGGCTAATGAAAATACAATAACGATTATCGAAAAGCCTGTGGGTGATTGGTATTACACGGAATTTTACTTACTAGATGACGATTAAAATAGACATAATTATATATTACATGCTACGCGTAGAAAAGAATTCCAAGCGTATCGGTTTTGCATCTAACTTTTCCAAATTGTCAAACCAGGTATTGATAATGCTTAATTGTTCGCATCACTTATTGAGTTCATTGTTGAAGTATTATCGTGCCGGAACGTTTCGGTCCATCTGCACAACATGGACTATGCAATTCCTATATTCTGATACGCTTGATCATGCTAACTGATGCGACTTAAAGCTCCAGCAGCTGATGATTCATAGGACGGCGATGTTCACTGCTATTGAAGACACTTGAAGACTTCCGAACTGATCCATTTGTGCTGTAATTCAGGATACTGCATTCTATGATTAGGCAGGCTTCTATAAAGTCTAGTATAGTTGCATTTTTGTTTGTTATTATACTCTCAGAATAGTTCATAGTAGCACCTGTTTATTCTTCCTCCTTTTCGGGTTGAATCCAGCATACCGCCACCTATCATTATTTGAGCGCCGGGTTGAATACTCACAGATGAGAAGCGTTCACTAGACTTGTCGATTACTCGACTACTCGAATTGTTAGTCAGTCAGTTGTTATTCAGACACATCCAAGTGACCGCTGTTCACATAATGATAAGTGACTGTATGCGGGACTGAACTCGCGATCATGAAAACGATAGTTTACTAACCAACGCACCACGGTCGGGCACATATTGTTTTATACAGTAGCAGAAACATCGAAAACCCGGTTTTAAGATTGCTTCGATACAATTATGAAAATCGAAAAACTGAAAACTGCAATCGCCTACATACCGTTTCTTTTAATTCTGCATTCTACGGCGATGATGTTAGCTTTATTATGCAATATTAATGACATCCGACAATCGGAAGGAACATCTACCTTCTTTGCAGTGTTCGGTGTTCAACCTGAACTTGCGGTCTTTATAATGTTTGCGGATTCATCAATATTGGGGAAGTTTCATTTCTCTTTTTCTCTCAAGTTTTTATAATAATTTTGCTTAGTATAAGAGACAGACATTTTGCGGTAAATCAGAGCAATACTTGATATAAACCGGGCCCCTTCTAGTACTCCCCAGACGTGTACACCAGTAAAAAGTTACTGATTTGCCTTAAGCATTGATAGCAAACCAATTGATATTGGTAGCAAAACATTTGCAAAGAATTTATCATTCATTTATTACTAATAAATGAAGATATAAATGATCAAAAAAGGCATCGGCATTGGAATTTCACAGAAAATTTAGTTGCCCTTGATTATATTAAATGCCAGTGCAGTTTTAGCAAACATTCCAAAACAATTCCCAAAGATTGGTATTCCTTGCCAACATATGTATGCACAAATATTCAAGTGTAACAACCATGTTGGATGAAAGAAAACAAAAGAAAACTGAAAGTGAAACTAGCTGAAAAGAAATTATCAAAGTTTAGAAATGATGAAATCATGAAGTGCGAAAATATGTGGAAAATCAACTATTTGCCACTTATATTGTTTTATTTCTACTCTACAGCATAAAAAACCAAGCACTGTAATATTTGAGCAATCGAGGACGCAAAACTTGAAATACAAAAGTTTTTCTTGCAATGGAAACCCCCAAAGGAGTCAATCCTACACTTCAGTTTTTGGCGTCCATATTTAAAGTTTTTAATCGCATTGGCATAGGCGATTAGTGAGCGCTCTATAATACATATTGGGGATAATCAGGGACAAATGGATTTTATTATAAATTACATTATAGACGCACGAGGTAAGGAGAATACACCCTTAAGAAATACTTCACATATTTAGAAAATTTAACAATTTGAAAATGATTTTAAAGCTAAGACTGCATACGAGTATTGGTACTGAACGTACCTGAAAGTTTTGTCAGCGAAACAAACTGTGACTCATTCGTTATTCATTACTTTAAAAAATTACCCAACCAAACTAAAAACCGGATAACATTTGACAAAACATATTTCGGTTAACAACATTTAGCACTTATGGTTCCATCTAGTATTCAAAAGTCTAACAAGCCGGGTACCGTTTTTGGAAAATGTTGCTTACGATTACTATTCCGCCCTATATTGACCAAAACATTTAATCTCTTTTGAATGTCGACGCTATCTGAATGTTGACAGCGAATTGTCCCAAGATTCTCGGGTTTACATTCGATAGCTTTATATAGACTAGGAATAAAGTCCTCAAATTAAACGAAAGTAACCTTTGGGCGTCGACAAAAAAATATTGTTATCTACATATAAGACAAAAGATTAGTTTGGGACGAAGAGCCCAGCTCCAGTGCGGTCTATAGAGGTTAGTGATTTATAAAGATTTCAGAATATACCTTTACTAGCAACAACTGACTGCATTCTCTTGCGATTTGGATATCACCTACATGGGGGAAACGGAGATCATATCAGTACAAGAAACAAAAAACATGGGTTTCGGTTCTCACCGGTTCGTATGGTATATTACAGCTTATCGCCAGCCTATTGGACGTGTGAAAAATGCCTTCTCAAAATAGATAACATAATGAATTGTAATATTTTTTGCGTGAAAAATCGCCCACAATCAGGACACTCCCTTACATGTATCTGTAAATTAAAGCTGTTCCTCCCCGCATCTACCAAATATTAAAAATATAAATAAATATTTAAAAAATCTTCAAATTCTTGGTAAATCAACATCAAACCGGATATCCAAAATACGGAAATCATGGAGAAGACCCAACGAAAGCGCATCTGCACATACCGTCTTTTCGTCGACTACAAAACTGCCTCCGGCAATGCGATACAGAAAAAATTTTTACAGGCTATGATCGTGTTTGGTATTCTTGCGGAGCTTATACGACTTTGTGGGATGACATTGACTGACTCGAAGTCTTTGGTAAAGATAGAAAAAAATCTTAGTAAGTCATATTACGCCAAACGATGATTTGGATAGAGCGATAGCCTACCGTGTGATCTCTTCATTATGCTATTAAAGATAATTGTGAATAAAGCTGTATGTTCTACGAATTAATTGCAATTAAGACGACTGGTGCCATCTTTAACAAGAACCACAAGCAACTTGCGTATGAGATTAGCAGGAAACGGTGACATGTTACTGCAGTCTTCTCAAGCATTGAGAAAGAATAAAAGAAAGAATAAAAAAGGTGGTGGTTAAAGAGGACAAAACCACGTTACTTGTTTCGATAAACAAAGAGTCTATTCGTTTAGGACGCTGTGTGAAAGTTGACAACTATAGCTTGGAATGTTGAGTGACCTCGGCCTTGACTCCGCTATGAATAAGAATAACGTCGTCAGTATGAAGATTAACAGGAGAGTATTGCTTACAAATAGATGTTGCTATGGGCTAAGTAAGAGATTTAAGGACAAAGCATTCTACCGACAAACAAACCCCCAATTGTGTTAAAAAATCAATTTTACCTGTCTTCCTGCATTGCGCAGAATTCTTCATGATACAAGTGGATGAATCAGTGCTACGAATCTTCGAGAGAAAAGGCTCCGGAAAATATATGGATCCACCATCTTTAACAAAGAGTGCTGACATCGTATGATCCATGAACTGAATAAGCTACATATATACTCGCATCTACCTTATCAAATGCATCTAAATATTGCGAAGGCGTTGACCGGGTCATGTTCTACGAATTGTCCCAAATGCTATAGCGCAAAAAACTTTTGACTAAGAGCTGGAAGGGAGATACAGAAGAGGATGACCAAACCTCCGCTGGAAGGACCACGCTTTTGAGGTACTGTCAAAACTTGGTGTGGCAAATTGGAGAAGAACCGCAGAAAACCGAAGCTTTTGGGAGTATTTTCTACATGCGGGATATATTAGATAAGGATGTAAATAGAAAAATTCTGATGAAGGACATTTATTCAACAGTTGTATTTAGTCACTGCATGTGCAACTTTTCTCATACTGGAGGAATTCCTTTCAATTATGCCACTAGCAAGCCATACCATAATGGATGACGTATCGACTTATCATCAAATGAATGGACGTTACAAAAACACCCTCTTCCTACATAACACATCGATTTTATCCGTTATTTCAGTAAAAATTGAAATTATTTAATATTTTTCGATATCTGCACCCTCAGTAAGGGCGGTCTCTTTAAATGGTTAAGGACTTGGAAGGCTCTTCGCGACATCCTTAAAACACATCCATCAGTACTTTTTACGTAGTGAATGAAAGTGTTAAAAACGGAAAATCCCATCGGAATCAATTCTTTTATGAACAAGTTTCCCCTTAATGGGCCGATTTCGCCCACCTGAGGGTTTTGGTTAAAGTGCGATATACTGACCTATCGCCAGGTAAGTGAGCTTGTTAGAAAGGGACTCTCATCGTACATTGTATTATATATGCAACTGACCTATTTTTCTGCTGAAAATGGGTGTTTTCAGAGTCTTGTTATGTGGCATCCACAATTAGGGCGGGTCGTTAAAACTTTATATAAGTTTGATTAGCTCTTTACAACATGTATTCAACACCAGAGAATTACAGAGAATTACTTGAATTTCGAAAAATCGGTCAATTTGTACGAGGGATACTATGATGGCTGTGGCAATTTGCTGCGTTAACATTCTGGTCCGTTACTTTGACATTACTTTTTAGTGCTATCAATCGGAAGATATCAAGCCAAGAATTTATTGGCCATTTTCTGTAGGAAGCATTAAAAGTGGTGGGATTAATCAGTCAGTTTTTCTTTTCACATTTTAATGAAATTTATCAAACAATGTAACGATCTAGAAAATATTAGGCCGTGCCAGGTTTTAAGAAGTTTCGTAAAGACTTACAACAGTTGTCGTGTCCACCAACCTATCAGAAATCCACCCAGGCAGTCAGACAGACAGACGGATGTCCCTAGATCGACTTATAAAGTCATGGTAGCCATTTTTTCATTTCATTTCATTTATTTAGGTCTATGGATATATAAATCCTTACAGACTAAGAATTGAAAACAAATAACATATTCCAAGAAAGTTATGTAAATGTGTAAATTATTTTATTTTAAATACTCGTATCTAAAAAGGAACAAATTAAAGTTATTTCTAGACATCAAAATCTAGGCGTCAAAATATGCTTGATCGTCTTATAAAGCCATAAAACGCATTTCGCCAAAATATACTTGATACTTTTGAAGACTTCTTTTTTAGGTGTTATAGAATTTTCGTAATCGGAGGGTTACTCTTTCGGTGTAGTTCTGGAAAGAAAAACTCTCAACATTAGTAAGTAGGATTTTAATAGCGACATTCATCAGTCATTCAGTAGTTATTGTATTCGTAATTTGTGCTATCTCTATCGTGTATCGGACAGACGGAAGGGCAGACGTGCTTGCACCGACATAGGCATTTACGTCGATCACATATATATATGTGAATATTTCTAGTTGTTACAAACGAAAATTAGTATAGTGGAGGATAAAAATGTATAATTCCTGCTTGGATGTTATAGACGAAATTATCTAACTATCGTATTAATAAGGCAGGCAATATCTCCAAGACAAGAGCAAGATCCATGTGTTTTGAAAAAAAAAATATGGAAATATGTGGATAACTTTCTTCTTAGATAGAAGAACATATCAAGCTCATATAAACAACATTCCTAGGGACACGATCATGTGAGGAAGATCGTAAGATTTAAAAAAAAATGTGGAGATATTTGAATAATTTCCACCTTAGGTAGAACAACATACCAAGTGCATATAAATAACATTTTTACGAAACCGGTCATGTGAGGAAGATTCTTGGTTTTTGAAAAAAAAAATATGGAAATATTTGGATAATGTTCTCTTTAGGTAGAACAACAGCTGTCCACAACTATTATCTGAATGTCGTGCTCTGAGGCTGTCCAACAGCACAGGCTTTACAGGCAGTCAAAAGTCTGGTGGTTAGTTGGTTCAGAACGGGCTGCTGTAGTCGCGTAAACTTTTACTAGACTAGAATATTATCATGGTATCATAGTATGTTACAAATATTTTAACTGCCCATCAAATCCCATCCGTCTCACCCTGAATGCGTTTTGAACATATTCAGTCCTTGTCACTCAATTCTTTGTACCTGTGCCCAAATGTCATGTTGCATACAAGTAAATACTGTTGCCACACTTGATTGAGCAAAACATTCAATTTCTTCTGATTATCTAATTGTGACCAAAGGGAATCGCTTGGCTGGCTGATGAATGATTGTGTTAACGCCTACTCCCTGTAATGATGCAACAAAACTGCATACGGTAGAGTGTCATAGCCAGTCCAAGAGCACATAACTATGATGGCAGACATAGACACATAGCAATTTAACAGTAATGGATATACAGACAACGTTTTCAAAGCAACAACGTCTACTTGCTTCGTTATTTTCGTTCATTTCTCACTTTGATGACTGTGAGCGGTGGGTAGACGCGTTCCCAATCCACATCTACCCAATAAACTGTTCAACAGCAGTACTCCTTCTATGCCATATAACTTTTCGATCCCCTCCCACCCACCACAAGCGAGCTCAAACTTTATTTCGGAAAAGTTGATATAGAATTTTTGTGAACGATATTGTTTGTTACATCATCCAGTCGATTCTTTTTCGGATTCTTCCACAACATGTAACGAGTGAGAAACCAGTGAATGAATGACAAGCTGTTTTGTCATTGTTGCTTGCCGATGGGTGTTGGTGATGGTGGCGGGCGGTGTTGCAGCTGCTTTTACTCCTGCTGCAATGTACTCTGTATAGTACCACTGACTGACTCTTAATGTGTAGTTTAGAGAGCGGATGAATGGTACTTAAACATTTTTTGTGTGAATGGCTCACAACTTGTGCAGTCAATTGTCAATTTCAGAAACTCTACGATATCAGCAGCAGCAGCATGAAGAAGATGATGAAAAAATACTTTCATTCTTGAAAAACTTGTAGTTATTTTTGTTTTCTCCTCTGTTCCTCTTATTGGAAAAGCCCTGATCAAGCTACAAGCAAAGCCGTTAGATGGGTGGTGGATGGGCAAACCGTCCTTCTGAGAGTCCCAAAGATGGCTGCTGGTGGATGGTGAGAGATGAGCTACAATATGACTGTTTTATAAGAAACATTAACACTTTTCCTTCCATCATAAATGTCATATGATATTACAAAATATATATGATATGCTACCAATTCCACTTCATTCATCCATACGACGATATTATATGCACACACATGAACACGAATTTGTATACACGTATATGTGTGTATATGTATATGTCTGCCTTTATATAGGATGCGATACTTTGTTGCTATAATAGCGTAGCTTGTAGTTGTGTTCCTCCTAGCAACTCTCTGCTTAAATGAAAGTATCTTCAAACTTATTAACAAGATGTCTTCTTGGGGGAATCAGTACATAGACGGCAGTAGATCCTACATATGATTATGCGGTGCTGAGACCATGTTTGGAGGTTGTCATAAAACAACATTTCGTGGTTTTGCGGAAGACTCGAAATGAAGGACAAGTCTTGTCTGTATTAAACTTTACATAATTCGGAGAAAACGTGCAACTCTTATTCAAATTAAGTGGCAGAGGAATTCTTAGAAAGATAAAACTTTCCAATGAATATAACTGATATAATAAATATATAAATATGTTATTCTATTTGTGCTGACTTTATGCATTAGTTTTGTATTTATATATTATATATGAACTGTTATTATATATGAACTCAATTAATTAATTGTCATGGGAACGCATCGCACAACCAGTACATTAAACCGACTCATTACCTCCATGCGTCGACAATTGGATAATTTTGAACACCGAAACCCTTTATTGGTTAGACTTGCAGTCCGCCATCAGTTATAACTGACAATACAAAATACAAAAACAAAACGTAAGCCATTAATGCTGGCAACATCTGCAAACGTTATAAGGATTATGATATGATGACTTTCATCTGAAATGTATGCAATCCCTATAGAAAATATGCCTCTTTCCAAATGTGAGTGTCCTCAAGGAATATAAGGCCGCCTTGTAGTAGATGCGAACGACAGGGCAAGAAAGCACTTATTGCGATATAAGCGGCATTCACATTGGAAGCGATAATTTTGATTTTTATCCATATCTTTCTCATGCGAGACATTTCACATAAAGATCTTTCATTTCTAGTTCAAAAATTTAACTCAACTTCAAAGAAAAGAACTCAGTCAAAATTCAACTGCATTTTTGTTCAGAACAAAATATTGCAAACTAAATGCTGATTTTTTGAAATATCGTTGCTATTTCAAAATTACCTATGAAGATGGAAAGAAACAAAAACTGTAATTAAAACACTAAAATCGAGTTACCCATTTTTCGGTTTCTAAGGTAATGTTAAACAAAATACACATGAAGCTATGATTTCGATGAAACATTCATTTCATTATAATACTTGGACGCTGTCATTATGTACGAAATACAATGTCATTTAAATGACCGCCTCTAGAGTGATTGCGGCAGTGGATCATTTTGAGGTAGTTTTCGACCATTTTTTCTCACATTTCTGGCGGTATCTTGGCAACAACTTAACGAATCTTGATTTTGAAATGCTCCAAAGTTTGGGGATCACAGTCTTTGACGAGTCCCACAACCGCATGATCTTAGTGGCCAATTGACGTCGCTAAAATGTGAAGTTACGCCTTCTGGAAACTTCTCATGCAATGAAGCCAAAATCGGTCGTGTTGTGAGGCTCGTGGCACAGTCTTGTTGAAATCACATCATCGTCCAATTCATAATCTTTAATTTCAGGCCGAAAAAATTGGGCATTATACGGCCATAGCGCTTTAAATTGGAAAAATGACAACTCTCCGCATGCAATGTCTTTTTCAAAATCACTTCTGGGTTCTCCGAGACACATATGCGACAATTTTGCTTGTTGACGTAATCAGCAGGTGAGAAATGAGCTTCATTTCTGAAGAAAATTTTGTTCGAAAAATCAGCATTGGAAGCCGGTTGCTGTAGCATCCAAGCAGCATTTCTACGGCATTGTAAATGATTAGCCGGCTTTAATTGTTGTGTGAGTTGGACTCTATATGGATGGAAGTGTAAATCCAAATTCAAAATAGGCCGTAATGAGATGTAAGTTAATCCTGATTGTTGAGTACGTCGTGGAATCGACACGAATTCGGATTATCTGCCACACTTTCACTAACAGAAGCGATGTTTTCGGCAGTGCCTGTAACGCTTTCAGTCCCTTCAAATTTCTTTATAATCTTGAAAATTTCTTGTACAGTAAAACGATTAGGACGACCATAGTCAGCTTGTAATGCACGTTGAGTCACAAAACAAAATGGGTGGAAAATACCGAATTGTTTTTAAAAAAAGTTATCAAATGTTGGGTTTAGAAATGGATTCCAATTCAGAAGCGGGAAAAATATGCTGACCTCCGATACAAAACTGTGACTTATGCTTCAAAGGCGTACGGCTACCTCAAAGTTTTCCAAGAAAACATTTAGTAACTATCAACAATCGACTATAATCATGTTTATAACCCAATAACCCTTCAGTAGCGTTATAAAAAGTTTGCCAACACATATGACAAAAGGTTTGTTAACACACACAGTTTATATGTTTGTCTCTTTTGGGACTGAAAATGCTGTCAAAGCACTGAAACCGAATCTCTTCAACAAATTGTTACACAATATCTGCAAAAATAATTTTTGAATCAACTGACAAAGACCACGAATAAATTATGAACTTAACATATGACAAACTAAGTAAAAATATCAAAACTTCTGTAAAGTCCTGACAGCCAGCCTGACAAATATATGAATAAAATCCAAATGCCACAGCTTCATAATAAATTAAACTTCCAACCATTACTAGCATATATTATAACATAACCTCGGTTTTGTTTTCTTTTTGATTGAAAGGCCTTAGAACGCTTCGTTGCTTCCTAACCAAACAGACACTGAGGCTTATCAGGACAAAGCATCCTTTAGATGATGCCTGAGTTAACGTGCATGTGTATATGTGAATGTGCATGCGTGTGTTCGTGTGTGTGTGTTTGTGAACAATCCAACAACACAGCATCACCAAGAGCACGGTTAGTTTATTTTACACCTATAAGCCATCATTCACTCATGCATCAAGCCATTGTAGCCCCAACGCTCACACTCCTATATCCTC
>JAHXMU010000119.1:22386-56399 GCA_019455685.1 Philornis downsi | reverse complement strand
TTCAGAGAGATTCTGGCAAGGGTGATGTTGTTATGGCTGATGATGATGCTGTTGCTCCTGCTGCTGCTCTTGTTGTCGCTGTAGTTATACCCCATACAGTTTATTTGCTTTTAAATGTTTAACATGTCCATTTATCATCAGGATGTCAGTGTCTGCGAGTGAATGTATCTCCTCATTCTAGCTGCAAATTATGCATAGTGAGGCAATGGAGGCAATTTACATGTTGTTATTTTTTATTCTTAACACCTTTTATGGCCAACACCCAGGGAAAAACACATTCAACATTCAACCTAAGTAAAACACAGGCACTCCAAATAAAACTGATTGGGATACTCAAATAAACAACTTGTTCAGAAATTCATGTTTAAGGGAGTACCCAAAAAGCCCCATCATATTCAATCAGCAAGTCAACAACAAGCCCACTGAGAATGATAAAAAAAAATGTTGTAATTTGTACATCTTACAACTCAAACCAGTTGACCCAAATAACTTTTCGTATCCTTCGGCCAATGTAATTTTATAATCGAAGAACAGGTCAAATCAAATTACCTCAACCCACCCTCTACACCATGTTTGTAGTGTTGGTTGAAACAAAATGAACTTTGAAGTATTTACACTTCCTTTTGGGGAATGAGGTCTTATAATTTGGGCCCCTGACCGCTACTCGCTGGGACATAACTAGAAACAAGACGTTTGAGGAATTTCCCAAGTGGCTCTGTACTTTCGACACTGGGTCATGTAATCCCTCAGATGAGAGCTAAAGTAGGAGGGCGTTGAGTTGACTAACTTAAAAGCAAAGTTACCACTGATGCATGTCAACAGTCTGCAAAAATTGTTATTATGACTTGAATTCTCCGTTTTCGTGTTTGCGCAAACTGTCTGGGCGAATGCACAAGCTTTTTAATACGAGTAAGAGTAGAGGTGATACCCAACAAATTTTAGCAACATGTTATGGTATGGGACTTCTGTAAAGCGATTTTTCCCTTGTTTGCTACAGTTTTCCGGTTTGCGCAAACCATCCGTATACAATTCGAAGCTTTTAATTTTGGATCGATTGGCGCAAACCGTTTGGGCATTGTAGGGTAAAATATGCTCATACGAATGAAATTGCCATAGTCTACAGTAGCGTATGGAGCGTAAAAATAAAAGCACTATAAATATTTTGGATCAATTTGCACAAACTTTTTGCACAGGGTTAAATATGCTCATACGATTGAAATTACCATAGTATGAGCATGTAGCTTATGGAGGGTAAAACAAAAACAATATATATATTTTAGATCGATTTGCGCAAACCGTTTGTATAGTGTAGGGCGAAATATGCTCATACGATTGAAATTGTCATAGTGTGCAGTAGCGTATGAAGTTTAAAAATCAAAATAATAATAATATTATATTCAGTGATTCCAAACTTATGAAAACTAAAAAGTCCGATTTCAAAAATTGCATACCAAATCAATTACGGAAAGTAAAAAAAGAGAAAAAAGTTCGAAACAACAACATAAGAGCAACAAACTTTATGATGTGCAAACATCGTGATCAGAAAATTAGATAAAAATACCTGCTTGTGCAAATTTTATATGCGCAGATTTGAGCAGATAATTTTTGAAGGCTATTTGCCTCTGAAGGCAATTGGATAATGAGGGATATATAAGATCGGCCAAACTATATGAGTAAATCTGTATTACGGAGATCATTTATGACGCATATACTGCTGGTTTCTTGTTTGACGGGGCTGATTGCCACACGTTTTTATAATAGGCTAATTTGCACATACCTTTTTCGCATATGTGATGAAACGTGCTTAAAGTGTTAAAATTATCAAAGGACACGCAAATTTGTTTGATTTCTCCCAATACAAGCAATTTTTATGAAAAATCAAATGTAAAATATAAGAAAATAATACCAAAAATGTTAAATATGGAAAGGAAAGAAAGAACAAAAAAAGTTCGAAGTACTAAAGCAGCATCACACCAATGGTGCTCAAGCACCGCAATGAAAAAATTAAAGGTCTTTAAGTAACAACTTGGTAATCACATTTATCATCGATCCTGTACTTTAGTAGTATAATAAGGTATACAATGGATATAGCAAAAAATGTGAGTTTGTAAAATTTTGTGCCACAAATTTGCATCATTTTTCCAGCAAATGAAGTACGTATTAAGCAGGATTCACAGCACGACACGATTCCGACATAGAATACCACTTCCAACAAAAATTATATTGTAGAGGTTAGAGCAGTTGTTAACACGTTGCCGCAAATGACGGCTATAACTGTCCGATCTTTGGCGATATGTAGGCAATCGACGGCTATAACCGTCGCGCAAAAAGAACAACGATTGAACGAAGTGTACTAACACATGCAATTGTTTATTATTGAATAATATTTCGAAAGCAAATTTGTAGCATTCCAAACAGCATATTTATTGCCCTTTTTGTGCGTTTTCTCATGCTTTACCGCTTCGAAACATTTGGGCAAATGACGGCTATAATAGACGTTCACGTCGGCAATATTGGTAAAAATAAATTATAAAGAAGTAATAAAAGAATTAAGAAGGAGCGAATATATTCGCGTAGACGAGGTTAAATTTATGTATCGAAATGGCGCGATAAACGGGCTGTTTTGCCATTAAAACCACAAATCATCATCCGGGAATGGTGGAAGTTACCAACAAATTTGGAAAAAACAATAAATCGAATGATATATCTCAATATAATTTGTATATGCCAGGAGCTAACAGATGTGATCAAATGATTTCCTATTATTCGCCACCACGAAAATCCATAACATGTAATAAAATCTTCTTTTTTCGTCTTTTAGATCTAAGAGCTTGGAGTTCCTATTTTATTTATCGACACTTTCATAAACGATATTCCTACAGTTTAGAGATTTCCTAACACAATCACTGATCGCACTACCTAATACTGAGATTTGTGGAAAGATTTTAGCGCCACTAACATCTATGCGTGGTCGACCGAATCAAATAAATTCATTACCACCGACATCCACAAATTGTACACAGCAATATTTCTTGGAAAAGGCACCTCCACCTGTTGGTTTTCATCCTAAAACTCACTTTTTACGTTGCAAACTATATTCGACCAACGAGATTAAAAAAGAAACGCCATATAGATGTAAAACTTGTCCGTATAAACTATCATTGTGCCCAGAATGCTCCGAATTCTATCATTTATAATGTTTTCCTGTATTGTTTCCTGAATTAATTTTTATTTCATTTTTAACATTTTATAAGCGAAATAAATTAGAAATGATAATTTTGTTTCAAACTGATTTTCTTGTGTTAAGTTTAAAGCAAATGTCGTATGGTTGTCACGACGGTTATAGCTGTCATTTGCTCCGGTAAGAGAAAAAATTGGCATGATGAGCAAATAAAGATTATAGCAGTTGACAGTTTTTTTTTTTTTTTGGAAAAACTGTGGCCAAATGTGATAGTTTTGACTTTCAAGCATACAACTTACACTCCATTTCATCTGGCAGTCATAAACAATTGAAAAAATGTGTTTCTGAGCACGATTGTCAAATTAAAAGTGTGCGACAACGTGACAAATGCTTTGTATATTTAAGCTTTGTAAGCTTTGTTTTAAATATTTTGTTTTTATGAAAATTATATATTTATAGTCTGGAGTACATTTTGTTGCCTTTGTTTTGCGCAACACTGTACAGTAGATCTCCAATTATCCGAACTCCGATCAACCGAATCGCTGATTATCCGAATCGCTTTTGTCTTGTGTAAAACAGCTTACTTTGACCGAGATGTATAGGAAACACTGAATTTTTTTTTATGTACTTTTACTTCTTTTTACTTTACTAATGCATACAATGCCAAAAATAAGCTCTTTTACTTTAAAATCCCCTTTTTTCAGAAAAAATCCAATTATCCGAATTTTTGATTATCCGAATGTGGTCCGGTCCCAATTGATTCGGATAACTGGAGTTCTATATATATATATATATTTCATCTTCAGCTCATTCTCGGCTTTTATGTCCGAAATCGCTTTTCGCGTTGTACAGAGCCAAGTGTAGCTCAGACACTCATGTTATTTATAATGTGAAGTTTGGCACAGACATCTGTCACACTGCTACCAACTCAAACAAAAAATACAGAGTGTCCGTCGGGAAGGTATACTACTTTGTTGTATATTGATAAATGTGGATTACAATATCAGATAAATGTCCGTTTCTGTTAGCCTCACAAATGCGAGCTCTTTTGATCACATTTTTCATTACATTCTCCCACATTTCACGCGATATTTCATTAATTTCATCACGAATATTTTGTTTGAGTTGCTCAAGTGTTCCTGGTTCGTTTGCATAAACCTGGCTTTTCAGATATCCCCACAAAAATAAGTCTGGACCAGTCAAATCAGGCGACCGTGGAGGCCAATCAACATCACCACTTCTTAAAATAACTTGTTGTGGCTGTAAACGATGTGGCACCGTTTTATTGATACCACATGTTAATCAAGCCCAATGCATGCAGTTGTGGCGTGTGTACGGTGGTGTAAATGGTCTTGTGGAAAAAGCTCTTGTGTCAACTGAATCTTAAATCGAAACAAATGCAAATCCTTGTGCAAAATTGTGGCCAAAGTTGTTCTTTGAAGACCAAGGTCGTGAGCACGGCGTCGAATTGAGGTTGATGGATTGTTTCGAATTCAGCCTATCTTGCAGTACGTTGTGGGCCATGCTTTGCCCTATAAGCTACAAACCCTCTTTCTTCGAAATCGTTCACCACACAATAAATATTGCGTCTTGTTGGCACGTTGTTTCTCCCAAAAATGTAACTTATGTTTTAACGATTAAAACACGTTGGTTTATCGAATATGAACTGTCAACACTAATGTGTACCAAAATGGTGGCAAAACAAAGTAGTATCTCTTCCCGACTGACACCCTGTATATCTGAGATTCTACATAACCGCATAATTTAAGTTGAAAATATGTCTTTTGTTTTGTTTAAGTTTTGTTAGACTGATTTCTACATACGGTAGTGTACGTATGGAGATTTTTTGCCACTCCACAACCGTTTTGGTTTATGGGCACATTTAGGTGCATTGAAACTAATCTTAACAGATATGTAATCGATATTATGAAATTATATTATGTAGGTAAATAACATTTAACGTTTATGGGTAACCACGTGTGCAAAAGCTGCAATATCGAACGTTCGCCTTTGCATAGGTGTCACTTTAGAGTGAGCCTGCGACCACAACACTTAAAAACTCATAAAACTAATAGTATGATAATGATGATGATAATGATTTGCCCGAAATACTTTAATGTGCTACAAACTAAAGGATAAAAACAAAATGAAACTTAAATAAACAAAACTTACCTATCGCATGTAATAGGCCAAACATTGAAAATCTGAAAAGTAAAGCAAAAAGAAAATAAATCTAAAAATATATATGAGTTTTTAAATTTTTCCTTTAAGATATACATAAAAATCATTTGAGCATATAATTGCCATCATACTACAATGAGATTGCAACTTCTGCTAAATTTAAAGGCATCCACACAAATACACATAGGCACACAGGCACACACTCACACACACAAACACATACATAGCATCAGCACCAGCAGCAAGCAAAGATCCACCAGTATGGCTGTGTAGGAAAATAATCCAAATAGAACTTTCAAAATTTATATCCGTATTATAAAAGAATTAGTGTTTGCAAAAAGTTGGAAGACGAGAAGAAAAACTTGAGCTCTTTATCATTTTTATCGATTAAGTCGGCAGTTTATTTTCATTGTATCGAACAGGAAGAAACCGAATGAATGGCAAGAAAGGATATAATAAAAATTATTATATGACATTTTATGAAAATCTGATAAAACAACTATAAATGTCAAAGTCTATTGAATAGAAATTGCAGGAAAATCCATAAGGATACAAGGCCATATGGATACTCGTATAGTGATATTTGGAACCAAAATCTAATCGTGCTCTGCATCACTGTACCGCAGATTTGGACGGATACATTTCTTAGGGTAAAGTGTGACAATGTTCATAGAAAAATAAATCACAGAAATTGAATAATTTTTACTGAACCCCAGTTGGCACTTTGAAATCAAAGTTTGTCTTACCAAACTATGTGAGAACATATGGAACAAGTCAGCGTCATTAGTTAAATGATCATTTATGGAATGGGGTGTATCAGGTTAGTGGTACTAAAAATAACAATAAAAAATAGCCGATTCAATTGGAAGTATTGAATTACATAACGGTGACCAATTCTTCCCATGTTTACAAATACTCGTTCACTGAGATCGTTTGCTTTTGATGGCTCATACAAAAATACTAAACAACGTGGCGCCTTGGAACTTAAAACATTTGTTTTTTTTTAACTACTGCCACAATCTATACGTCAGGTCATCTAGTTTGGGACCGCCCTCGTATATATATACCCAACAAAAAAAGTGCATCCAAAGAAGCAAATATTCATCACAGCCTGAGATGGGAAAGTGCGTAATCACAAATGAAATTAACGTAGGATTGTCATAGGGGGGAAGCATTATCTTATGATTCCTCTTCCCCATATATCGTATTCACGAATGATGTAGGCGTAATGAAAATTCAAATGTTTGTCTTGTAGAAGCTTACTTATACCTTCTACCATGGACTACAATCCCCTAGTACTGGGGACCGACATTCTTAGCGACAGAGAAACATCTTCTTTGATCTTTAAAAATTTGCAATTTGTAATTTTTACAAACATAATGACTAAATTAGCATAACGGTCATCATATAAAGAAGGGCAAATAAATATAAAAACAAAACAAGTGTTTTAAGTACTTTACTATGGTGGTTTTGCAAGTAGTTCGAAACGGTTTTGCTGAAAGTAATAAAAATGCATGGATTGTATTTCTGGAAATGGTGAAAATGTAATTCTTTTTGAATGGCTTCAACTTTTCTTCTGGGTAATATATACATATATATATACATATATATATATATATATATATATATACTTTTTAAAACCCGATTTAGGTCTTTACGTTATGTGATGTGTCACATCCTTGTATAGCATATGCCAGTTTTGATGGCAATTACTCCGTTAGTGAATGCTATAAGTGATTTTTCAGGACATATCCTTTTATACTCCTTTTTACATTACATTTACAGTTTATGACATATGTATCAAATCTCGTCTTTATATCTGCAATAGTTTGCTAGATATGGCCACCCAAAATATAATATTAAGTGGACGGTATCAAGTCTCTTTTCGCCTTCTTCATCTAAAATGTATAACAATGGATAATATCGTTCGATTGATTGATTGATAGTAACATACTTTTAAATTCTTATGGCAATCGGTCAGTTATTTTGCCCGACATAAAGGGTTTTTCTTAATACAACCTTAATTAACCTTAACCTTAATGTCTTAATACAACCTATAATTCCTTTCTGGCAAAAATTGTAAACATGTACTATGAAAATTTCGTAACAATCTGTACATTTATTTAGGCACCTATTCAGAACAAAGATAAATATAAGTATACTAACATACAAGTATTCAATTTTATATATGTATATAAATTGAAACTTGCACTTAGAAATTATGAAAGAAATTCTGGTTTTAGTCAATTATCATGCAGCAAATTTTCAATTTTTAATTAGAAATTTCCGAGAAACCTTAAATTTCTTTAAATTGTTAAATTTATATGGGAATTTATGTGGAAAGGCAGTCTATTTTTATACACAGACCTAACTCTATTCAACGTTTGATGTGTGTTAAATGCGATTGAATTTAATGGAATTGAAAGAAATATACGAATTTAAATATATATATAAATATAACTGTATATATACGAATTTAATAATATATTGGTTAAGTCGGTCGTTTATATAGAAAGTATAAAATAGAGTGTAGTCAGCGCTTGATTTGTCTTCAAATTTTATTACGATTTATACAGCAAAACAGCGAACGAAAACATAGGTCGCTGCAACGATGCAATTAGAAATTGCAAAAGAACTTCGGGAAATCTGTCAATTTTGGTAGAACCAGAAAACGTAGATCAATGTAGAACATTTTCTATTTCACAATGTGTTGCCTGCCAAGTGATACCTATCTCCATTTTTAGGGTGAAGGTATAAAAACTCTAAAAATATTTACTAGGAAAAGGGAATTTATTTGAAATAATACAAATTATAAATTCTTCACAGTCACACTAGGACTGTAGTTTGATGTCTCGTTTTCTTTATCGTACTGCAGGCAGAATAGCAGGCTATAGTCCAAATATAAATGTCCGCTTTGCTTGGAATGCCTCTAAAGAGCCCATACCTATCCCGATTGCTACCTAAGTCCCTTTCGATTGTTTAATTGAAAATACATCATTAAAACACGCTTTGGTAAGAAAAAACATCTTGAAATTGTAACTTTTCTAAATTCGAAAAGTTGACATTTGATCGACTTTTGCTGTGTTTGAAAAAGTGGAAATATCAAAAAAAAAAACCGGAATTTCATATATTTGAAAAAGTCCAAAAAATTTAAATATCGGCGTTCCGATTGAAAAAATCGAAAAGTCGAGTTTTCAAACATTAGAAAAACTCGAAAAATTGACTCTTTGTGTCAATTATAGGTTCCTAAGGCAAACGAGGTTAAGAGCAAATTATTTTCTACGAGAAACAAGAAATCTACCAAACATAACTTTGCTTAACTTTTATCTAAATGGATTCCGGCATTAATGAAATGAATGAATGTTGGCCCAGAAACTATGAGAGGAGCGTTGCTGGCAAATAGGACTGAGCAGGCTGCCATGGGCTGAACATGTAATTTAATGGCAGAACACTCTCTCTGTAAGCAACTGTGTCAGACTCAAAAGTTACCTGCACCGCAGAATCCTATCTTATAGCACAAGTGAATGAATCTATTTTGGGACTTTTCGAGAGAACATTTTTATGAAAAATTGCGAAGGGAGAGTATTGGTTTCATATGAATTATAAGCTCTATGAGCTGTAAAACAGGTCAGTTTCATCGAAATATAACAAATGAGTTGACAAATGAGCTGAAGTCTTATCAATACTGAAATGTTATAAATAGTAGATAAATTTGCAACCGCCATAAAAGCAAATAAGTATTTGTATACTGTGCCTAAAAAGAATTCCTTTGCATTTCATCAATGAAACATAGAAAAGCTTCTCACATTCTCAGGCAGTTTACACTCATTCTAGTTTTAGACTCACTCAACGGGATCTACAGTTTTACAAAGCTTTCGAACGTGACATTATTAGATGCATTAACAAGACTTGTCAATCACTCGAAAACATAAAGTGTTCGAGACACACGTCGAGGTGACTGCCGCTCAAACAATGATAGGTGACTGTATGCGGAATTGAACCCGCAATCATGCGAGAGATAATCGTAACTTAAATTTTCTTATGTTAAAAAATAACTCATAATTTTTCTACTTTACCTTCTATGATCGCCAAGAACCGCCCTTCCTTTCACTAATGCACTTAAATAGATACGATGTTTCTTTTTAAAATAATAACATCTCAATAAAAAAAAACAGCAATTCCCTAGGGAAGAGCTTTCGACTGTGTCAACATTGATTTGCCAATATGTTGTTCGTCCCGCTGGAGTTGTCGAAAGCAATCAGGTATGGGGGGAAATGGCACAGAAAATAAACATATAATTGAGGTTCTATTTAACAAATACTCGTACACCGCTAATGTAAATGTTTTGTTATTACCACCGTAGAATTTTAAAATTCAAATATTGGTAGGGAATTGCCCGCAGCCACCCCTGGGCATTGTCTTTTAAAAATATTCAAATATTCGTGCAAACATTCTCAACAAAAGGGGGGGAGCTGTTTATTTATGCAACACACGCAAACTAATTGTGAACATTTTGTAACAAATACTTCAACATTGGGCACGTACGAAATTTATTATTGATACAAATCCTGAATAAGTACACACGCACACACACACACACGCACACACACACACACGCAGTTACACAAATACACACTTGTGTGCAAATGTTTTTGTGTTGAGCTCAAAATGTAATACGAGGACGCATAGTAGACTTCGAATTTAGCGACAGGAAGCTAAATGGAAAATACAATACGTTCGAATTAGTCAAAACTTGTTAAGACTTAGAAACTTTGGAATAACTGGCCATCATAAGTGTCTGACCCAATGAATTATATTAGTTTGCACTAACTTTAATTTGATAATCTGTCGCTGTTGCATTAATTATTGAGAATTCTGGATAGTAACCTAATAGCTATCATCACTTACTTAGATTGAACGACAACGTTTTTGGTTATATTTACTGAAGAAGGCTACAAGCATGCACGAGAATCGCCAGCAGTGTTGCCAGAACCTTAAACCGAAAAAGGTCACAATTTTCGCAAAAAATAATCTAAAATTAGCTAAAAAAGAACTAAAAAAAAGGCAAGAAAAAAATTTGAACTTTTTTAAGAAAATTGTTCTAGGTTTTTCTTTTGTATAACTGGTAACTGATTTGAAGATTATTTTCAGAGTTCAGTAGATTGATACTTAAGGAATGACATCTTCATTCATATTTAAAGTTCCTGCTGTACAAGAAACAGTGGTGGTCAAAACATATGCAGCGTAAATGAAATTTAAACTAAAAGTAAATTATTTTAATCAAAATAAATTCAGTTATATATGTCATTACCTTAAAACAAAAAAAAAAATAGTTTTAACAAAATAAGTCGAAAGTCAAGTGTTCAAAACATTTCCAACTCCCTTTTCTCTTTTCTCTCTTTCTCTTTTTGTGCCAGAAAAAAATCGTAGAGCTCGCGTCAACTTTGCTCAAACACATTTCAATTGGACTCAACCAGCATTGGAAAAATGTGTTATGGTCTGGCGAGTCAAAATTTAACCTCCAAGGATCAGATGCAACAGCCAATGTTCAACGACCTCGGCGAGAAAAGTTTAATCATAGATACACAACCACCACAGTAAATCAATTGCGGTTACTTACATGAGTCTCGCCGTTAGGTCTTACTCATGGTGTGCCATCACACATGGGACTGTTTTTTCTTATACTTTTCCTTTGTACATTTCTTTTCTTTTTTGCGACAGCCAGCGCCCCTTTAGGGAACTCAGACTAATCCCGGAAGGATTAATCGAAGCACCTTTGAGATAAGAAGCATATCCCCTTGGAAAGTTTCCTCAGGGCCCGCCGCTTCCTCTCTCAGCCAAAGTATCTTTGAAGTCACTTGGTATGAAGTGAGCTTCATCCCGGTTAGGAGTGAGGCTATCTAGGACATCTCAGATAGACAATGAACAGTGTTTTCCAAGTTCACGGCTTACCTTCAGGAGACCCTGAAGCAACGCAAAAGCACTGAAAATACATGTTCGGGCAACCACAGCCAGCACGATGCTCCCACAAGGGGTCCAACGCCACGACCAGGCAAGAACAATGTTCCAGGGGCCTGTGGTCTCCCGTGCTACCAGAAGGGAAGAACCCTCTGGTCTGGTTTTCGCAGACAAGCTGCTCCAGTTTTGCTTTATCATACCTCGCATGGAACTGGTCGTCCATTATGTATGCCATAAATGTTCAATATCTGAGGAGAAATATCAACACAACAAATAAATGTCATGCTCTTCCAGTCTATTAACCATATCTCTCTACTAAAGAACTGCACGGTAGTACGGCTATACAACAGAAAAGATATCTCTTAACGGCCTCTTTATGATCGTTCCTGCTGCCAGGGAAACAACCACCACAGTAAAGCACGGAGGAGAAAATATCATGTTGTGGGGATGTTTTTCGGGATAAGGAGTAGGTCCAATTCACTGCATTACTGATACAATGACAGCCACAATCTATAGAGATCTTCTGAGTTACGCTTCCGTACGCTGAATTGGAATGTTCACTTTCGTGAGCAACGATCGACAACGATCCCAAACACACAGCTAGGTTTGTTAGAAACTGGTTGGAGGAAAATCAAATCAACATTATGTAGTGGCCACCTCAATCATCCGATCTCAACCCGATTGAGGACATGTAGATGATTCCCAAAAGTAATATCGGAAATGTAATATTCCGAAATGATGATGAAGTTTTCGTCAAATTTGAAAATGCCATTTCAAGCGATTACATTGAAACGCTTATTTCCTCAACGCTTAAAATATATTCGGAAGTATTAAAAAAACAACGGCTATGCCACTAAATATTGAACACTTAATATTGCTTTTTTAAGAGTTCGAAATGTTTTGAATACTTGAATTTCGACTTACTTTGTTAAAACTATTTTTTTTTTGTTATTTAAGGTAATAAATATTTTTGATTTTGCAATATATTAAAAACAAAAAATAACTGAATTTAATGAAAAGAATAATTTAAGAAAATTCTTAAGGTGTTTCGATTAAAAAATTACCTTCTAATTAAATATTCATTCAAGCTACATATGTTTTGAACACCACTGTAAATATTTGAGATATCTTATTTGAATCACGAATTCATAAGAATTATAAAAAGTATAATCTTTATCTCTATCTAATCAACTCCATTTTTCTTTAATTTTTGTGCTGTTAAATCCAATTACTTTAGATCACAATTTTAAAACTTATTATTATTAGTGTATCCAAAGCAATAAAACTATTTTTATGGTCAACAACTTTGGATTAACAGATTATTTATTTCGGTTAATATACTTAAAGATCTGAACAATATTCTAAAATTTGATAAACAATTTTTGAATTTAAAGTCATAAAAGTATCAAGAATTATACTCTTATTCGTTTCAGATAGATCGTTCTCTACCCATCACCAAAATCAGAAGTTTTCCAGTGTTTTTTATGTACGAGTATAAGAATGATCTGTAAACTAGAACTAGTAAAAAAGGAGTGAAAACGGCTGTTTTACTTCGCACAGCTATTTGCTTCAAGTAAGAAATATGTACTTTTCCATGTAAACGTATTTTACCAAATTTTATGGACAATTCGATTATGTATGGATTTTAAATTGCATCCAAGAGTGAAATCTACTAAAATTCTAACACAACCTAATTGCAATATCAAACTTTGCCTCAAAGTACTTATCAAGAAGTCACTGAGATTGCGTGAAGTGTTAACGTACTTTTGCTTCTAACGATGGCATCAACTTTAAAACTATAATAGTATTCTGAATCAGGACAGCTGTATGATTTTCTAGAATTGTGAGATTTTTCGATCCATTCGTAGAACCATTCTTTCATCGCTGCAAGAACCGATGTGACTGCTGCAAGGGTTTTTCTACAGGGGCTTAAGAAATCAACCAAAAACACCAAAAACAGAAAGGAATTAAACCCATCATAAAATGGGAGGCATCTTAATTTTGTCATTCCATTTGTAAAACTGCAAATGCTCAACTGAAATATCAAAATATGTTTAAACTACCGATTGATATACAAATCAGAATTTTTGCACAAAAGCCGCCTCAAATTCATAAACAGGTTAATATTGAAATTAGGCAAAGTTGAGCCAGTAGAAATTGTCCTAATAGGAAGGAAGCTTATTCCTAATGTCCAATTTTATGGATATCTATTTATCATTTATTTTTGACCTGACCGGTTTTCCACGATCTTTCTTCAATTCGCCATGGACCAGGGCGAGAACAATATTTTTTAATATATCGTAAGAAAATGAAGGCATTAGAAATCACTATATAGTACACGACCTAAATCAGCAGGTAATTTTTGTATCCTAGACAACAATTACTTCTTCTACCTTCTGTTTAAACACTCTTTCGAACCACCCCTTCGATTGATCACATATTCACACCATACGTTCGTTAGGTGCAGAGTAAGGTTTGCATATGTTGAAGTCGTTTCAATAACTCATCAAATAAGTATAACTTTTCAAACTTAACATAGCAATAGTACTAATGTATCTATAAAAACCATCCCAGATATGTAAGGAAGCGATTTTAGCAGTTCTATTGCAGTAAGATTAGTGGTATAGAAGCAAATACGCCACAAACAGACACAAACATTTGGTTGCACTGTTACTATTCAAAAGGTGGAGTGCAAATCATTTGAGTAAGTGTGACTTTCGTATGTGATAGCGGCTGAATAGAATATAAACTAAACACTTTTCTACTTACTGTAACATTATATATGGACATCATAGTAATCCATTTAGTGGTTTCAAAACCGTCGGTCTGATCTAAAGTGTAGTGAAAGGTTTGCCATTTACGAATATGGATCGTTTAACAACCGAAGAACGGTTGTTAAAACTAACTATAAAAGTGGTGATTCAAACGTGATTCAATACAACCGATTTTGGCTTTATTGCATGAGTTGCTTGTGGGAAGCGTAATTTCATGTTTTGGCGACGTCAATTGGCCACCAAGATCACGCGATTTGACGCCGTTAAACTTTTTTGTGGGGATACTCGTACACCAAAGACTGTGTTCACGCGAAGGATCGACAAACATTGGAGTATTTGAAAACCAACATTCGCCAAGTTATAGCCGAAATACCGCCAGAAATGTCCAAAAAAGTGATCGGAAGCTACCTCAAACGGATCCATTGCTGCAATCAATCCAGAGGCAGTTGCAGAAATGGATCCTTCGTATACATATATAATGGCAAGGTCCAATACAATAAAATACAAGTTTCACCGAAATCATAGCTTGATGTGTATTTTATTTAACTCTATATTTGAAACCGAAAAAATGGATGGCATCGTAGACTCCTTTCCTTTTTATAAAGTTGCAGAAAATCGCTTTTGTGTTTCAGCCGCATTATCAAAAAAGCAAAAATGCATGATTTTTGTAAAAGCAGTTGCAAAATTGGACCTTATATATCTCAGATTCATATCATATATCGTAGATAAATGCATCTAATTAAAATTTTTGAACAATTTAAAGCCGTTCTACTGCCCATTTAAATGAATTCAATTTACAGAAATTGGGGGTTCATAAGTACATTTTATTTGCAATTGAAAAAAGTTCTTACGTATAATTTAAATTTTTCAGAAAAAATTTTAAATCATATTTGCGGGTCAGTAACAGATCGTATAGGCAGGATCGTAGAAGAGAATCAACTGTTAAAAAATACGATGATTTTTATTCTTACCCAAAAAAATGTATTTTATTTTACTGCCATTCTTTCCATTAGCGACTTTTGTGAACGTTTATATTTCAAAAAATCCAAACTTTTTCGAAAATAAATTTGTAAATTTGACTTTGAGAATTTATCACGAATATGTGGTTTGCGATAAATAAACAAATTTGTATTATCTTGTAGTGATTTTCTCGTCTTTGTTATAAAAAATAGTTGTCCGGCGGAAACAAAACAAAACTCAAAGCAAGAAATGGGAATTTATATTTTTAAAGCCCATTACAGGGTGGCTGATGAATGCTGCCATATTAAGAAATGCAAACAAATTATTTTTAAATTTACATAAATTATATTCTCTTTACTAATTTGAAAAAGAAATTAAACATTTTATAAGTCTTTTTAATTACTTTTAAAAACAATTGAGTTCAAGTGATCTCCACACTCTCTGATGGATATTCGACATCGTTATTCATTACTGCCTTCAGGGTTGCAGCGGGAATTGCATCAATTATCATTCGAATCTATTGCTCCAAAATCATAGTTTTGTAAACTTCCTGCAGGAAGACTTTTGCTAGTTCGCTCATAAATTTTAAAATTGTAGATAGCATTACAAATTGATTACCATTTATAAGAAATACAAGCTCAGAAAAATGCTTTGATAACACGTTAATCGACCTTGTCTACTTGTAAATCAACTTGCGTAGAAGATAAACGTTCAAGGAGCTTAACTTTTGAACATCTATACTACAGGGTGGCCCAGAATGAACGAAGTGGTGTGAATTCCTTATAACTTTTTTATTATAATTTTTTTTTCTTTTATTTTTAGTATTTTGTAAAGAAGACTTGGAGAATTTATAATGGAGCAATACACAACTGAACAACGTGCCCAAATCGTTGAAATTTACTTTGTAAATCAACGGTCCATTGTGTTGACTCAGCGTGCATACCGTCGTCAATTTAATGTGCGGGTTGCACCCTCTCAGTCAGCAATAAACCGTCTTGTTGCAAATTTTCGAGAACAAGGAGCAGTAAGGAACCATCCTGATATTCAAGTGGTACAGGAGAGTATTCAGGAGGATCAACAAACATCAACCAGGAGACGTTCGACACAAATTAGCATCTCAAGAGGGTCGCTGCAGCGAATTTTGCATAGCATAAGAATGTTTCCATACAAAATTCAAATTGTCCAAGAATTGAAACCGACAGATTACCAGCAACGACTTGACTATGCAATTTATTTCCAGCAAAAAGCACAAGAGAATCCTAATTACTTCATCAACGACAATTACACCCAGTTAAGTGTACTGTTTGGTGCGGTGTTTCTTCAGAAAGGATCATTAACCCATATTTAATTGAAAATGTACGAGGTGTTGCCATTTCCATCAATGCTGATCGATATCGGGCCATGTTGGAAAATTTTGTAAGGCCAGCCGTGGAAAACCATCCGCAAATATGGTTCCAACAGGATGGAGCCACAGCCCACACTGCGAGGGCCACAATGACTCTTTTACGCGACATATTTGGTGAAAGAATAATTTCGCGTACAAGCAATTTTAATTGGCCTCCGCGTTCCCCGGATTTAACCGCTCCAGACTTTTTCCTTTGGGGTTAAAAAGGGAAAGTTTATGTTAATAAGCCCAGGACTATTGACGAATTAAAATCCAATATTCGAGACGAAATTAACAACATAACACCGGAAATTTTGCGAAAGGTCAAGGAAAATGTTTGGAAAGAGCACATTTGTTCGAAGCAGAAAATGGCCACCACTTGCGGGATATCATTTTTAATAACTAATCTAAAAATATTCCCCATAAATTTACTGTATTAAAAAAAAAAAATTAAAAAAATATGTCTTAAATAAAAAGTTATAAGCAATTCACACCACTTCGGTCATTTTGGGCCACGCTGTATTACCTATATATTAGTCTGATCGAAATCCTCGTAAATTATCACGTAATTATTACAAACCACTGTGTGACGACGCACACTTCTATTTGAAGCGATATCAAAATGCGATCAAATGAAACTACCCTGTTTTATGAGGCAAGTTTTCTTTGTAAGGAGACCACGGATGTACCCACAGATCTATTTTAAAACTCGCACTCAGACCCAGGTAATGAATTCAGAAAAAAGTGTTCGGTGGACGACACTCTCTCATATCCACAACGGACATTTACCCACTGATTCAGCATTTGGGGTCAGCATATAGTTCCATCAGCATAACTAAAGATGATCTAATTTACGACAAAAATAACACTTTGCCTCTCAGTGTCATCAATAATCATTGGCCTAAATGGTTAGAACCATATACAAAATGCTATAGTCGAATCCGGCCTATATTAGTCGAATCTCACAGCACTGGCTTTGAGTTCCATGCCAATTTTACTCCTTCTAGCAAAATTTGTGAACTTTTTCTTTATCATTGCAACAATTTACATTTCCTTGCCTTGTGTGATGGATACAAACACAGATTTGGCTTTTCTTCTTCCTTTTGCTAACCGAAAATACATTCATGAACTTCCTTCCTTCCATTCGAAAGGGTAAAATGGAATGAAATCCGCCAAAAGGTGGGAAAACATGGAGAACCACCAATGCTTGGTTTTTGCCGCACATTCTTTTATTGACATTGACATATGTCTCGCAATATTTCAGTGAAGTGAAGTGAAGGCCCCCCTCAAAGGGGAAATCTTCTCTACACAAAAAATACATGTCCTTACACAAAGTAAAATTGCTTGTTCCGTCGATGCAGGCAAAAAAAAAAAATAAAAGAAAAGCACAACAAACCGAATATGCTATCACCACAAATTGGTGCCTTTTTTGCATATCCTTTTTGCCGCTTCAATCTCTGGTGAAGAATGTAAATTTGTGCATGTTCCTAGCGAGAAAAAGGATACATCGTGACGTGTACAAACAAATACGAGTTTTAGAAACTGCACAAGTGAGACCTGCCGTTTTAAATCTACACAAGTGGAAAAGCTGCACGGTAAAAAAAATCAATGCTAAGTACTTAAATGAGTACTTTACATGTAGTTGCTGCTGCGGCAGCCGCACTTTCCTCTGCGTTTCCATCTGAAGGATGGCAAAAAGGTATGAGCAGCCGTACAAAGAGCTCAAACAAAATGCTTCACAAGTGTGCAATTTAAAAACCATTAAAAATGTACTTTAATTCCACCGCAAAACAATGCAAAACAAACGGAGCCACACGTAAGACTCACATTTAGTTTTTTTGTTCGTCCTTCCCGAAAGGACATTCGCCATATCAGTGAGTATGCGAATATGTGTTTTGGCTGAGTAGTTACTCGTACATAATGACAATAATATGGCTTTTAAAGCAACAACAAAAACAACTCTCATATATCTTTAGCACAAGTGGCAGCCACAAAACTCAGCAACCAGAAACTGCTTGAAATCGTACGATGCGACTAATTTTTTAATGGTTTTGCCAAACACGTTTTCTTTGGCTTTTCTCTATGGCGACATTTCCTACGGTGCAGAAGCCAAGTAAACATGGGTAGTTAATTGTGAATACACAAACTGTAGCAGAACTATGATCTTTAGGATATGGTTACAAACAATTATGAATCCACCGCCTTAGGTTCTTAATTTTCAGATAAAATGTTCAACATTGGGAATTTCATAGTGTTTATGGCATCTTCGCAACAACATTATAGATTGGGAATATTTGAAGAAAATTCACATTCGGAAACAAACATCAAATTGTCAATAAAGCACTAAAGTTTTCATCTAGCGCAGCGCGCAAAAGTAGTAATAATTGTGGATTTCTGAACTACTGAGGATCTTGTAGAGACCTGCCTGACGTTATTGTAATTGTACTAAACCGAGCTGCGCAAAATGGCACAAACCATTGAATCATTAGGGATGTCGCGTTGTGTTTCAGAAAAAGACTGCTGCATACATGGCAATGCTGCAGAGAATTGTAACGCGTGCTATACGACGATTACATGAGAAGAAAATAAGAGAAGAATACCATCATTCTAGAAGGGAGAAAGGATCCAGAAAGGTACATAGGTTAGGTCAGTGTGGCAAACTGAACAGACAGACTCACTTAGACTGTATAGTCCATTGTGATATCACGGAAACTAGAGCTATGGACGCCCCTAGTTTCCTCCTTGGACCATCCTGAGCGCCTCAAGAAGCTGTTAAGTCGGACAATATCTATATCATCCAGATCTCCTAGGTCCCTAAAGAAATAAGGACCCAGTTTTGACTATAAATAGAGGTGAAACGAAAAATTCTAAAAAAAAAGTGAAAGATAAAGACCATGAAATTGGTTTTCTTTTGCAAAAAATGTACCGAAAGGTAAGAGATAAAGATCATAACATGGGCCTCCTTTTCTTCAGTTAAGGAAATCCAGCCATAAACACTCAGACTGTGCTGTAGTTATGGAGAGAACATAACAAAAAGCTGTCGGATGGCAGCGCAAGTGAAGAAATAACGGTAATTATCGGCGATGGTATAGATTGTCAAGTACTGAGCAGGTGATGGAATCATGTCAGTTACCATCGGTGACATGGATTGTCCAAGGAATAGAGGTGAAGAACGAAAATTCTATTAGGTGCGCAACTAGGTTCCCGCTGTTTGCCAATAGATGGCGCCAGCTGTAAGTGCTTCTGCCATAATCTAAACGTCATGAGCCAAGCTTAGGCATATGGTAAACATACCGCCTCGACACAATATTGATTTTCTTTTGACGTCATATTCTTTTGGTTGTGTGAATATGTACGATTTTGTGAAAAATAAGCATTATATGCGGGAAGTATTGATTTTCTTCTTTCAATCGAAGAAAAGGGCGGCTGAAGCTCATCGAGAGCTTCAAAACGTTTACAGAGATGCTGCTTTAAGTGAAAGAACTTGTCGAGATTGGTTCCGTCGCTTTAAAGACGGACCGTGAAGGAAGACGAAAAACCTTCAAAGACACTGAATTGACGGCATATCTCGATGGCGATCCGCGTCAAACACAGGTAGAGCTTGCTTCAGTATTAGGAGTTACCCGCCAAGTCATTTTTAAGCGATTGCATGCGTTGCGAATGATTCAAAAGCAAGGAACTTGGGTTGAAACCAAGGGGCGTTGAGTGTCGTTTTCTTGCCTGTGAACAACTGCTTCTGCAAAAAAAGGAAGGGTTTTCTTCATCGTATTGTAACGGGTAATGAAAAATGAATTCATTACAGCAATTCAAAGAAAATAAAGTCATGGGGAATGTCCGATTATGCTTCTACGTCGTCATCTCAGCCGAATATTCACGCTGCGAAGGTTATATTTTGTATTTGGTGGGACCAGGTCGATGTTATTTATCGCGAGCTATTGAAACCAAGCAAAACCATCACTAAGGATCGGTATCGACTTCAATTAATACGATTGAGCCGGGCTCTGCGCTCGAAAAGTGATTATTCAGCTTAAAACCTTACGTGGGCAACCTACCTGGAATCGCTGAAATGGGAAGTCTTGCGCCATCCCCCATAATCTGGCTGACGGTCTGGCTGAACAGCTGTTCCACTCATATGACGACATTACGGAATGGCTAGATTCGTGGATATCCTCGAGCCTGAACAGTTTTACCGTAACGGAATTCGAGCTTTGCCAGAAAGATGGAAAAAAGTAGTAGCTAACGATGGGCAATACTTTCAATGAATCATTTGTAAACATGTTTTCGTAATCAAGTTGAATTTTTATAAAAAAAAAAAAAAAACCCCAACTAAGTTGCGTACCAAGATCAAAAAGTAAGCCCCGTTCCATGGATTCCTCGTTTAAATATAATAATGACAACTTGGCTACAAATACGCCGATTAAGTTGCAATTACGAAGAGAGAATTTCCATAAGCTACAAGTTCAGAGATCGGCACAATTTGGAAAATTACAAAACGAGATCCGGCCTAAAAGCGACAAAACTGCAGGTGCTGATGGTCTGCTGCCAGAGCTTTTTAAAACCGGTAGCTATGAGCTAATAACCAACATGAAATAGCTCTTAAACAAGATTTTACTCAATGATTGCACGCTCAATGAATGGGATGAATGGGAATTATATCCTGTTTTTATAAAAACGATCCAAATGGCTTCACAATCTATCGTTGTATTAGTCTTTTCCCATCTCTTATCAGGATGTGTCAAGTGTAACACGTAAAAGACTAAGGTCTACAGTTGGACATATATCGACTATAAAGTTTCCTTCGACAGTTGCACACACTGATGATGTCGACAATCATTGGAAGAAACTATTACAGCCCTCGCAAACACTATGAAGAAGTTAGTAAAAATGGGTCCAATGGATCATACTCGTAAAGCGCTTGTCCAGAAGTTGAAAGCAACTCAATTATAAGCTTTTTTTTGTTTAGTTATTGGCCCTTTTCCGAGGATGCAACGTGACATTCCTGATCCTACCAAGACTTGTTTGAACACAGATTTTCATATTCCAGTACGATGTTTGCTGTTGGAGTCGCTGCTCAAAGCACAATATATTGACCCAGTATGTCAGTAATTATTAGCAGGTTTTTGGACTAGGCTGTGACTACATCGGCAGTAGGCAACGTGGCGGTGCCTATCTTCTGTCGTGCTTGGTTATATACGTTCTGCGATCTGATCAATGTCTGGTGCACCTTAGCTGCAACTCTAAGTTGTGATCCAGATTTATATGACTTACAGGCGCCTGTCATGGCACTACAAACAATAACCGAAAACGAAAAATTCTCCTTCAACCAAACTACACCAGGACATTTGCATCTTTGAGAACTTTAAAAAATTTGCATATTTATTTGTCAGACAGATTTCAGAACGCCAAATTCTTCAGTCATATGTTAAGTTCATAGGTAACATTTTTTCTCACTGTGCCCAAACGAAGAATTCTCTCTCAACCAAACTTATACCAGGAGGACACTTTGAAGGATGCAAATGGAAATAAAGAAAAGAAATTTTTGATATTTTCTTGCATTTGAGTATGTTAATTTACTGAATTATATAAGTCTGAGGAGTCTTCTTTCTTTTTTTTTAATTGGCTTCATAGGCTTCTTCAAACCGATAAAATCGTAGTTTTTAAATATATTCTCATGTTTTCGTCTTAACAGAGCTCTGTTTACTCTTTGACAGAGCTCTGTTATCAAAGTGTGGTTTGTGCCTTTGCTAGTTAAATTCAAATTTATTTCCACACACATCAATTGCGATTGAGGTGCAGTTTAAATTTGGATCGGAACTAATGAATTCATCATGGACATGTCATAGGAGGGACGGCATTATTTTATGGTAACTTTTCAGTGTGTTGGAAGTGTGTATGAAATAATGAAAACGTTATTTTCTCACAAACTAATTGCGTATTGGAACCAACTCGTTAGAAATATTTAACAAATTATTTTGGTGTCCGCCAAAACAGTAATAATACAAGAAAATAAAAATGTCTACCATTAAATTAACCTTAAGAATCAAACATCAACAACATCAATGAAAATTCCGTTAGAAAGTCTTTAATTTGTTTCCTAATGGATTATTACTGTGTGCGTGGCTTTCTATCGTTTAGCATTTCTAAAAGACACAAGCATGGATAAATAATCCGAAAATGAGGCACCCTGCTACACAGTTCTTGCTGCTATAGAGTGCTTAGAAATATTTCAGTCGTAAAACCTAAGTCCTCATCTACAAATCCACCAAACATTTTTTGTCAATCGGATCAGTAGTTTCAGAGATACACGATAATTACCAGTCATGATATGAACAACTGCTTTCTACATTTGGACGATATCCTTGTGCAGTGCGTAGCAGACTGTATGCTGTATAAGCTGATACCCACTTAAATGTTGTCAATTTGTTCTAATGGTGTCATTATTAATAATGCACTTATCCAAATCTATCACAAGCAGTCATAGTCATAGACACACACACACACACTCCCACATACGTCTACAGATATCCTTTTCTTCTTAGCACTGAATGAAGGATAATCACAACAAAAGAATAACACGCAAAACACCGACTGAATGGATTTTCAAGCCAATAACGTCACCAGGACAAACAATAGCTCGCTCCACGGAATAGAGAGAAGGAAGAAAAGCAAAATCATGCTGTGTTCACTAATTACGCACAACTTGACTGAACTAAACTGTCAAAATGACAAAGCACAGCAGCAGCAGCGGCAGCGGCAGCAACACAACGGTCGAATGCAAAGAAGTGAACAACACCATTAAATGGCGTTGACAGGAAAGCTGCTGCACAAGGATGACAATGACTGTTGCGTATGGAACAGGCGCCAACTTTTACAATTTATTGATGGTTACGCTTACGGGGAGTGGAGAAGCCAAAGACCTGAGACCGGGGCAAATTGCATTTTAATACATTTTTGGCGCATCATCCGCAGCCAACCTAAAGAAAGGTGACCATTAGTAGCGTAATCATTGGTTGGAACGTGAGATAACAAAAATGTATGCTAATCTATATAATTGTGGCCGTTCTGGGCATGGCGATTGGTTTACGTTACTGTCATTACCCCATAGATCTAAATCATAACTCGGTAAACAATTTTTTTTTTTAGCTGTACCCATTTTTATAGATGACTGGCACTGATTGCACTGCAAATGCTTTTCAAATTGGTATTCGGATTCGATGACAAACAGTAAATCTATTTCATCGTAATTAAGGAAAATGTATACGAGCTCATCCTATGAACTGGACAGGGGAAAACTTCTCACGTCTATCGTACTTATGCTCATATAATTTTATCAAACTGAATAGAACAAACTGCTCAATGGCTTAACAGAATTTCAGTCTTAAAATCAGCTTTATTCCGTCGGAGTTAGAGCCTAGAAATCGTAGATTCAAGAACTTATCTGAGATTAGAGTTGTGCATTTATGCAATGTTGACAAAGTCGGGGTGTTAAAAATTTGAATGACTCCGACTTCAACTATTTTTTTGTTTTTGGTATGAATAAAACCAACCAAATCCTTTCGACAAAAAAAATGACAGGGAAAGATGGCAAATGAGTTCATTGTATAGAAGAATAACAGCAAATAATAGTAAAGCTGTTACTGTCATCTAAGAAAGAAGTCTCCAATTTCCAGTATATATTTGTAAGAACGTATATACTTGTAAGAACGAAAGAACACAGTGAGGGGCTTAAAAAACTGGTGTTCAAAAACTTTTAGCCAAAGAGTTAGGACAGCTAAAATGTCTGAAGTGACATTAGGAAAGACTGAAGATTAATCACAGTGAAAATATATGCTTTTTGTTATGGCCTCGAAAGCAGCCCATTTGGTTTTCTTGAAATCGTCTTTGGCTAATTTTTAATCATAAGGGATGTTTGGCTTAATTTATTTTTGTGTAAGAATCGATGCGTTCTAAACGATATAACTGAAGAGTTATGCCATCTACATTCAAACCGCAGCCCCGATGCTTGTTTTGTTTTTCAATTTCAACAATTTCAATACAAATAATTTTTTACTCACCATCGTAGGATGGCGCATACTAATTTTGTCATTTTTTTTTTTTTTTTTTTTGTAACAATTCTTTCACGTTTGGGAATAAGGTCTTAAGTCATATACTATAGTTTTTCGTAATGTAAAATGTAATGTAAATAATGTAATGTAAAAAAAATTTAAAAAAAATGCTTAATATTCCTATAGGAAATCATATCCATGCTTGTTTGCCATCATTTCATTTTCAAACAAATTTTATCCTGATTTGCAAACAATTAAATAAGTTTCAATTTTACATTACGAAAAACTATAGTATATGACTTAAGACCTTATTCCCAAACGCCAAAGAATTAAGAGTATTCATTTCAGAAACCTGTGATTTAGAACCCAGTCTAATATACATAAATGTACATTTATATATTTAAATAATCTAACATTCGGATATGACAATTTTGTCAATCTGAAAAAAAAACTATTGCCTCTCTAATGTCATTGACAATTTGACATTTATTAATACATTTTACCTTAGCTATGCAAATATTTATTTTAATACCATAAATGTAATATAGTTGTTCTCTTGCGAGTATATGTATGATATGGTAAAATTAAATTTATTATTTTTCTAATATATGACGTTAGTAATCTGCATGCATAAATGGATCGGAATACGATACGAGGCTCTAAAATGGTAACATTTCGTACTCAAAAAACTATTTAATCAGTTTTATGATTGGTTGACTCAGTATTATTTGAGAGTCAAAAATTATAACCCGCAAAGAAAAAATATGCCCTATTTTACAGCCTTTCTTAAAAATATCTTTTATAAAGATAAAAATTCGAGGTAATCGATTAAAAATATAAACAGTGTTTATGATATTCATACTGCAACATAAATTTCTTGTAATTTGTTTTAATTGTTATCGGAGATGCACCGTGCTTTGTCGAAAATGTCGAATGTAGAACTATGAAAATCGTCAAGTCCGACTGTCATGATTGTCGATTGCTCAGGAGCTGAACATTGCACAAAGAACCACCTGGAACCACTTGTATAAGGCTGTCCTGGCACAGATTTATTTATATATATAGTATGGTATATACCTATATACGAGTATAGTATGCATATAGTACGAGAATATTTATATATGGTGTATAGATTTATTTACATATATAATATATATATAATAGTAAAAAAATAAATATATAGTAAAAATATATAGGAGTACATATATACATTGCACAATTGGAAAGATCCGATTTAGGTCAGATATGCACCGTTATGTTCTATAACATGTTGCCGATTTTAACGTAACTCCATTTTGCCTCTCTCACAGAAAGTGGGACAGTAGATTTTTACAAGCTTCTCCAGTAAAATCGTTTATCTTAGACAAAAATAGGAAGCTATAACTTGATAACAAATCCGGACTCTAAGATGGATGCATAAGAGCGTTCCAACCAAGCTGTAGCAACTTGTGGTGAGTCGGTATCGATATGTGTGGCCTGGCGATGGCTGGGCGATTGCTTACTTCAAACGATCCACTTGTTGACAGGACAAATCCGAATTAAGGTGGGGGAACAGTTCATAGCAGATGATTCTCTGGCAATCTCACCAAAAACTTTTTTAGTCGTTATACTGGTTTGGCCATTGTTTTCGCCAACACTCCGATTCGATATTGTTGATATTCGGCAGCGATTCGCAGATGCAAATTCAGTCTGCTTATGAGGATGTCTTGCATAACCTCATGTGGCATCCATACATTAAGTTTCTTTTTGTATCTACCCTTATTCAAATGGTTCCAAACGGATTTATATCTAATATTAAGCTTCCAGGCAGCCGAAATAGTGTCTACCTAATGATGGGACATGACTATTATTTTATTATAGCAATTATTTTATCGGCATTAGCGACAATTGATCTTCAAGAAAGTGGTGCATCTTTGACATAAAAATCACCAGAATGGAATCAAAGAAACCAAAACTGGGCTTGATTGAATGTTATACTACTAGAACTGTAAACATTTTTCACATGTGTAGCCGCCTGCCTCGCTTTTTTAACTTTATCGAAGAAAGGCTGTAAAATAGGGTGTACTTTTCCATTGCTGGCAATCATTATTAACGCGCATTCAAACAATACTGAGTAAAATCGTCATAAAACTGCATAGTTTTTTGAGAGACAAATCTTACCCTTTTAGCGCCACCTATCATATCCCGATTCACTTATGCATTGCGGGATACCAACGCCACCTATCAGAAAAATAATGGATTTCTTGTTAACATATCGTAGGTAACAGAGAATATATGGACGCAACAGTTCTCCCTGTATAAAAATCAATTACCATCCGGATAAAAATGTGTGCTCAAATTTTGAGTGAAATTAAAATTTGTTGCTAACAAAAAATTTCCAACTAACAACAATGTCTTTAAAAATTGTGCCTTCATTAAAAGAATTCCAAATTTCCAAATATGTTATAAATCACATCAATATTACGTATCGCCCTGCAGTTGCGAAAACACTTGCAACACTCCCCACTTCCCCCTGTCCACTCATCACAAACCGACTTGCAGGGAGCGACGGAAACACATTTTATATTCTCATCCATTTCATGTTTTTAGCCATATTTTTACAAATGAATGCCAACAATCTGCCTCAAATCCAAATTTTATCCAAATGGAGAGTAATTATCTTCTCAATGGGCGTAGTTGGTATGATTTGAGAGCAGCAACGGTAACGTGTTTTGCGATTATTCACGTATTTCTCTGGCGGAAGAGTTTTCCCATCCATATAATTTATCTGAGCAAATTCTTGTCTACGATCATATCATACATTTCGTATGTATAAGAGGACACCTACAGCGCATTTTTGATATTAAAGTACATATTTGCATAAAATGCATATTTGCCAATCAAAGCCAAATCTTCGTTGCTATCGAAAGAGCCAATAATCTTTATTTGTTTTCCAAAGTTTGCCAAAATCTCCGTGCCTTAATATTAGTTTATTTAAATCCAAAATTCCAGTTTTCGTTAATTATTTATGAGTAGCGTAGTTTGCCGTCTGCAAAGATTTCTTGATTGCTTTCAATACAGTTAAACTATTAATGATCTACACTTATTTAGCGCTTATCATTATCTCAAATCGCATACACAACAATTGTCAAGACAATTTCGATATTTTTTTTTCGATCTTTGGCGTTGTCAAATTATTCTAAATATTAAAAACGATTTATTAGGTCTTATCTTTGTCGAAGGTGGTCGAGGCTACCTAATGCTAATATGATTTTCTACATTTATAGTAAATCGTTTCTGCGGATTTGCTGGCATTGTGTAGCTTAATGGAGTGGGCGTTAGTAAATGCGTTGTTAGCGCTCGCTCAGACATTGACTCACTTGACTGTACGTGGACCATAATCGTATGACAAGTGATAATGACTTTTATATTTGATTAAGTAAAATACTTATGAGTTGGAACAATTGAAACACACAACTTGCCATGTCTACAGCAGCATCAATCATAGTAACGAACTACTATTGTAGCAACAACGATAACAAATACTAATGACCATAACGAAAACAGGTAGTTTGGAGCAATCTGATATGAAGTTAATGTCGACGGGGGATATTTCGCATTTAAATTGAGGAAATATTAGCGAAATCATAACAAATGATCGAATTAACTGCAATCAATGACAGTCATGACTTGGCCATTTACCTGTAACCATTTAAAGTGGCAAACGAAATAAAGATAACAACAGAAATATTTTTTTTTTTTTTTTTTTTTTTGAATTGCCTTTGCTTTAGTTAATCGCGTACTTGTAAGGAGATACAGCAAAATGACTCAAATGCTAGGGAATAGAAGTTTATTAGATTACCAAAGTATAAGAAGGGGGAATATACAGATCATAGCTCCACGTTGTTATTACCAAATTGTCTGTTTATTACGAGCCGAGTAGTAATCACCTTGCATAGTAATTCGAGTATAATAACTGCAACACCTCAATATAAAAATGTCATATTTTTGAAAATGTTTACTCTTTTTTTATATTTTATATACAATTTATTGTATTTTTGCTACAACTTTACAACCTAAAATAAATTCAGTATTCAGTTTTAAGACAATTTCCTTGTTAGCAACTACGCAGAAGTCATCCAAAAAGAATCATATTTTCATCACTTCCAAATAGCGTAACATATGCATATTTATCATTACCAAAAAAGCGTTTTTATACCGCTTCCAAATCTAAACAAACTCGGTAGTTGTTATTAAATTGAATTACATTTAAAAACTATCTAATAGTTTGGATTCGACTGCCACATAATCACATTTGATAGGATCACTGTTTTGCGGTCTAATTTAGGTCTGGAAAAGAAACCAAATTTCTTTAGTCAAATGAAAAATTGCACCAACTGCTGACTGCATTTTCGTTGCTATGATAACTCTCATGAAAAAGTGAATAAGACACAAACATAAAAATCCGCTTCCTTTCTATGACAAGCCTGTGGTAAACATTATTTGGAAGAAAAGTTTATTGGAGAATACTGTTGTTATAGAAAAGCAATTTGGAAGAATTTGTTAATATAGGATAATTTTTTAAGATTTAAGGTTTCCGCGTTGGCAGCACTGGTTGGTAATGGCGTCCAAACGTCATCCGTCAAAGTGATAGTCGTTTGATACGACCATTTTATGGTCGTTATAATCGACCTGCTGAATCAACAATTCGTGCTGTTATCTCCAAATTTCGCACCAATTTTGCTTTGTTGGATATAAATAAAACCATCGACTCGCATGCGTAGAGAGCGCACCGAAGAAAATATTGCAGCCGTAGCGACCAGTGTTAATGACGATCGTGAAATGTCGTCGCCGTTCTCAGCGATTGGGTATGCGTTACTCAACCACAAGGAACTTTTTTTGCCTCACTTGGCTGAGTTGAACTTGGTTGACATGTGGTTTCATCAGGACGGTGCAACATGCCACACTGCTCGTGAAACAATGGATGTGTTGAGGGATGAATTTGGTGAGCAGTTTATCTCTCGATTTGGCCCTGTGAGTTGGCCCCCAAGATTTTGCGATTTAACGCCTCTTGATTATTTCTTATGGGGTTATGTCAAGTCGTTAGTCTATGTGGACAAGCCGAACAGTATTGAAGCCTTACAGGACAACATAGCACGCGATAGTCGTGGAATACAGACCGAAATGCTCGAAAAAGTGACGAAAAATTGAACCTTCCGAGTGGACATTTTGAGACGGAGCCGCGGATAACATTTACATGAAATTATCTTTAAAAATTAAATGGCAAAGACCATACTATCGATTTCAATCCAAAATTTTAATATATGATGCAAATTTGAGTGTTTTATTCGATTTTTAAAAAAACTACGATTAAAAAATCACCCGCTACAACAGCGCTTTTTATGAAAAGTAACTTGGAAGACACTTTTGTATTGAAATGTCTCTTGAAAGCCAAATTTACTCTATGAAAAATCTGTATGCCAAAAATATTTTTAAAAGCATATTTCCGCATAAGTAAAGCCTTCAATTATATATTTCTGTACAAAGACGTGTTTTCACATAAAGGCGGTTTCTTCGAAAATATATCTTCTTTATGTATATAATTCTACTGTACGGGCGTTGTCAGTGAACTCCTCCTAAACGGCTAGACCGCTGTGCATAAATTTTTGTATATGCGTCTGGGTGGTACCCGGGATGGTTTAGATTTACAATTCGGTCCAATTGGACAAAGGGGCGTGGTACCTCCCATACAAGCAAAAAATTAAAAATCAATTATTTCTGCTCCTGCTGACGGTATTTGAAAAAAATTTGGTGCGTAGGTTTGGTGTACATATCTTAAGTGCTACTGCAAATATGGGCGGGATTGGACAATGGGACGTGGTACCTCCCATACAAACCATAAATTAAATATCCAATATTTCTGCTCCTGTTTACGGTATTTGAACAAAATTTGGTACATCGGTTTGGTGTACATATATTAAGTGCTGTTGCAAATATGGGCGGGATTGGACAATGGGGTGTACCTCCTATACAAACCACAAATTAAAAAACAATTATTTCTGCTCCTGCTAAAATTTAAAGGCAAAGCAACGTTTGCCGAGTCGGCTAGTTTTCATATAAGTTCTTAGAATACGTTTTTCTAGGAAAGTCTCTTAGAAGGCAATTTCCTAGTGAAAAACTTTTTTCATTACAAAAAATGTACTTCCTAAGACACTTTCGCATGGAAACAATTTTTTCTAACACACTTTTTTAAATAAAAAGTTTCTGGTAACACAAATTTCTTTATGGAAACTGCTTTTCAGTTGGGGATAATCACTAAAACGAAACTAAAGTCGAAAATATTTTTGTTTTGTATAATTTTCCGGAATCCAAATCAAAAATTTACATAGTTTTAATAATGATTCCGACAACCTAATCAAAATTGTATTGAATTTCATTTCTGTTTCATACAAGCAATTTTGGTTTTGATTTATACATTCAAAACGAAAACGAACTCAGTTTATGAAATGTTTTGTTTGTATTCAATTTAAAAAGTATCAATTAAATCAACAAAATGTCAATTGTAGAATCCATATCAAAAATATATATAGTTTTGATTAAAATTGTATTGAAATTTATCTTTGCTTCATACAAGCAAATTTGATTTTGATTCACGCATCTAAAATGAAATCACAAATAATAATAATTTCAATTCTGACTCAGTTTATAAAACGTTTTGCTTGTATTTCATTTAAAAAATATCAATTAAAAATATCAACTGTGGAATCCAAATCAAAAATCTACACAGTTTTAATAATGATTCCGTCAACCGAATCAAAATTGTATTGAATTTTGTTTCTGTTTCATATAAGCAAATTTGATTTTGATTTATATGAAATTTTGCTTTTAATTCATATATCCGAAATGAAATTGCAAATAATTTTAATTCTGAATCAATTCATGAAATATTTTGTTTGTATTTCATTTAAAAAATATAATTAAAAAGGAGAATATTTTTGTGTGGTAAAAATGTCTGCTATTGCAAATACAGAAAATCAATTATTTGAAACGTTTCTACATTTGCCAATTTGGAGCCAGGCCTCTTTCTCAGCCAAGAAAAGAAACTACATTTTGCTTCAGTTCCGATTCAGGCCAAGAAACGTAACTGGATGAAAATATAGGTTCACACATCAAAATGTGTGTTTCATACAGGTTCGGTATACAGGTTTTTAATTTCAAATTCAAGTATGAAGTATTAAAGTAACACATCAAAGTATGAAGTGAGTTGTAGTTTCGAATGGAAACGAGAAACAAGTTTCTTACGTACCTCAAAACAAAGTTAACAATATCCGAACCGAAACGAAACTAAACTTTCGTGAAGTTTTCTGTTTGCAGCTAACCATTCTGCTCATTTATTTTGAATAATAATCTATAAAATTGTAAATTCAATTGCCATTAGTTGCAAATAAATCTTTGTTCGATTTTTGTATTATTCGTATCATTAATTAAAATCAATTTAGTTGCCTTAGCTATGCGTTAGTTACAGTTAAATTAACTACAATTTAGTTAAGATTTCAAATGTGCACACTTAAAAAAAACACTGTGCACCAACCGCCAGCATTTCGAATGTAAAGTTTTGACAATATTTACATAAATAATCACAAATACTGAGTCACCAATTAATTACTTAAAATTTATTCGACCTTCAATACGAATAGCTTACAAATATTTTATGTCACTTGAATCAAGCGAACATTTATTGTACTTAAATCTTCAAATCACAATGTTCTCACTCCCACTTGAGCAAATTTGCGACGTTACCAAGCAACATAACTCGAAACCGGCAATTATCTGTATTCTGATACTTTGCATAGATATCAATTTCAAATTGAGTATTTAAAGTGCGGGGTCGTTGTTACACACACCCTCAGCCATCAGAAAGATTTACAAAAATAATCACAAATAACAAACAAAACCACGCCCTCCTCCACCACTGGTGTCAATGAACAAGGTGAGATTTGAAAATTAATTCAGCGGTCAGAAGACAAAGAACTCAGATGCAAATGCAATTAAATAAACGCAAACTTTAAAATGAAATCGAGAAACCTTCAACAAAATAACATAATCGTGATGGCGAAATATGAAGCGTAGGCTGTCTATTGCCTATTTCGACCCATATCTTGTTTTTTTTTTTTTGATTTACCATTTTCGAATATTTTATATTTACTCGTAGATCGTTTATAAGACAGTTATAAACTTAAGCTTTTGCAGAATTCAATTTATCGCTAAGCCTCGAGTCAGGTATTGATGTCCTTCCGCTCATTTGTTGGTTGATGGCCCATAAATACGAGGATAATAATTACGAAATCCTTTCTGTTATATTACATTCTCGTCAATGCCTTCCGTTTCCGAAAATGCGTATGAATGTGTGTCTTTGTCGGAGTTTAAAAAAACCTAGTTAATGGTTAAAAAAACTACGATAAAAAATCACCCTTTATTACCTTATTTTCTGTGGTGCTTAAGTAGAAACATGCCGCACTATTGGCCCCAAAGCTTTATCGATCTTTCGATATTGAATAGTTTTGTATGGTCGTAGGTTTTAGTGGATGTCAATCTTAGATTAGAAATTCTATTGTGACCAGACTGCACAATCATTCGTTGTTTTATAGTGATAATTACTGTCAAATGGTGTAAAATTTGATTCACTATCAGTTTTATATGGGTGATCTTAAACTTATTACGAAAACAAGGGTTTGTTTGTTTTTTTTTTCCTTTTGAAAAATCGAAGTTTACTGTTTTAAGTTAATTCCGCCATCGAGATTATTGGCCTATTTAGAATTGACAAACGAAAATTTGAGATCAAAAGCCATTTTATTGGATTGATTCAAAGGTTCAATAAGCTCAATAATAAGATCAATAAGATTCAATAGGCAAAAAAAGTAAAAGACTCATCTTATCAAGGATCATACGGAAGGTTATCTGCATAGCCCACTTCCAATACATCAATACGTCGGAATTAAACTGCTTCCATTTTAATTCAGTTTTTGTGGAAATCAATAATTTATAATCACTTGAAATTTCACAATAATACAATAATAACCACAATAACATCCCTGTAATTAATTTCAACTCCATATTGTTTAGTCCACTAACGACTTGACGTAACCCCACAAGAAATAATCAAGAGGCGTTATATCGCAAGATCTTGGGAGTCAACTCACAGGGCCAAATCCATCCTACAACATATCCATTGCTTCACGAGCAATGTGCCATGTTGCACCGCCCTGATGAAACCACATATCAACCAAGTCCAACTCAGCCAATTGGGGCAAACAAAAATCGCGTATCATTGCTCAATATTGTTCGCCGTTGACGGTAACGTTTCTTCCACGGTCGTCTTTGAAGAAAAATGGACCGATGATGCCACCAGCCCATAAACCACACCAGACTGTCGTTTTTTCGGCATGCATCGGTAATTCATGTACATACAGGGTTGCCCATATTCGACGGACCCATCTGGCAACACCATAACTTTTGACAGAGATGTCAGATCGCTTAATGACATACCGCGT
>JAHXMU010000119.1:0-21986 GCA_019455685.1 Philornis downsi | reverse complement strand
GTTTGATGTCGAAAAGTGGTGATTTGGACTGGCCACCGCGTTCGCCCGATTTGACGCCCGCTGACTTCTTCTTGTGGGGACATTTGAAGTCAAAGGTTTACGTTAACAAGCCGAAGACCGTAGAAGAGCTCAAGGACAACATTCGTGAAGAAATAGCCGCTATTCCGGCCGAAATGTTGGCGAAAACGATGGAAAATGCTGCAAAAAGGGCACAATACGCCATCAACGTCTACTTGGAACAAATTAAATGAATAAGATTGTCAACCGCCAAATTTTTATTTTTTTCTTTGATTTTTTTTTAAAAAACATGGGTCCGTCGAATATGGGCAACCCTGTATGTCATGTGACTGTTCATCACTACAGATGCGACAGTTTTGCTTGTTTACGTATCCGAATTGCTGACTCAGCAGGTCGGTCATGACGACCATAACATAAAATAGTCGTATCAAGCGATGCACATTTGTCACAGAGCACAAATATTGATAATAAATTTCAACGATTTGCAATCATTGCTCATTTGTTAGTCTTTCCATGATGAAGTGGCAGAGTATACTGTACACTTTTCACTTTGACAGATGACTTTTGGACGCCATTACCAAGCAGTGCTGCCATTCTAAAAAACTTATATCTTAAAAAATCACCCTGTATATATAAAAAAAAATCATATTTTTGAATGAAACCTAATTTTGTTTTTGTGTTAAAGCTAAATCTAACTTGCACAATCAACAAAAGAAAAAGAAGAAACTAATTTGTTTTGAAATTCAATTAATTTCCGCAGCAATCAAAAATTCGACACGCAACTTATCTCTAACTTTAAAGCTGACCTTTGGAATGATTTTTTTGTTATGTTGTTATGTTTTCGAATTCTAAGATTATAACAGACTCGAAACCCCTTTTTCTTCATATCTAGCATCTCCACTACCGATCAACTTCGAACAACATCAAACTTCGCAAAAAGACTTGGCAGCAACTTTGGATGTCATGCAGAAACAAACGTAAGTTCTGTTTTATTTCGTATATTTATAAATATTTAATTTTTACTTTATACTTTTTTTCCTCCTTTTGCATTGTTCACTTATCAATGGGAGTGCGTTTGACAGTCCACTGATCCCTATCTTTCTGCTTTATTGCAATCATTTATTATTGAATTTGTTATGATTTTCTTATCCATTATTTTTTAATCTTCTTTATTTCTATCTTGATTTACATTTTGGTGCTGTAACTTTACATACTTACACAGGTGTCTATTTCTCCAGATTTGCTTTAACATGAATTGAAAATTATAATTTTGTTTTGTTTTGCTACGAAATATATGAAGTTAATTATGAATTAACTCATCATTGTCGTAAGGAAGGAAAAACTTCAGTGTCGTAGGGAAAGAAGGTATGCTTGTGGGGGTTTTCAATAATAATTTGTTTTGGGACTAGAAAAACCTAAAGGATAGAAGGGTTGAGAGACATAGAGCTATAGCATCTAGACTTTATAGAATCGCTTAATAAAATATCCAATTTCTTTATTAAGTTTATTATTATTTTGGGCTTATTAACTGTACGTGATATTTTTTTAATTGTAAAGGGTCATGACACGCAAAGTAACAAGTTCCCCGTCCACATTCTGCGAGCTGGCCAACTTGACGAGCACGTGCGTAATGTTCCTGACAGTGGCCATATTCATCTTTGAAATTGTATTCAAGAAACTAAGCTCATTTACAAACCCACTCTTACATCGCTTATAAAATTCTGTCACGTGTAGTAAAAAAATCTATTCCTAAAATCTATTCCACAGCTTATTGGACCTTATCAGAGCGCTTTTACTCCTGGTATGTCCACAACTGATTAAACCGGTGTGACCACTTCAAATCCCGGAAGCTTAGCACCCAGAGAAAAAGATGGACACGTACAACATCTTCGTCGATTACTTTGGACAATTCGATATGACAAACACCGAGTTTGATATTCTTCCGAAGCTTATACGTTTTTGTATGATGGCAACGAGTTACACAAAGTCCGAGTGACTCACCGTAAAGCAAACGGCGATTTGAACAGAGCGATGGTCTAGCGTGCGACCTCTTCAGCACACTTTTGGAGATGATTGTAAGAAAAATTGCATTTACCAATACTGGTGCCATTACGTTTGCTGATGATGTACTGCAATCTTCTCAAGCATTTAGAAAGAGACAAAAAACATAGGTCTGATGATAAATGGAGACAAAAGCAAATTATTTGTTTCGGCGAACAAAGGGTCTACTCCTATTGGATATAGCTTGAACATTGAAAACTGTAATACAATATAGTGTAATGGTAAATGAATTCAGTTACCTCGAATCCATGGTACATAAAGCTAATGATGTCAGTCCGGAAAATACGAGAAAAATATAGCTTTGTAATTAGACCATTCTGTGAGCTAGCAAGCAATTTAATGACAAAACCCTGTCTCAACGGACAAAAATTTAACTGTACCTGACACTGTTGCTATCTGTCTTCCACGGAATTTTGAATTATGAATCAACTGCGGGAATTTTCCAGAGCAAACTACTCCAAAATATCATCTGTATTCATCACCAATTGCGGCGAGTAACGGCGTCGTATGATTTCTACCCCCACACGTGAACAAGCGCATCAAAATACAGCGATTGCGTTGGTCGGGCCGTGTTGAAGTAATGTAGCATCGTAGTCTTCGATAAAGAACTCGTTAGGTAATAGAGAAGAAACTGGACAGCATTCTGTTAGAAGGAGCATCCATTTGAAATGCTGTGAAAACTTCATCTCACGGATTAGAGAAGGAGCGTAGAAGACCGCATATTTGGAAATATTTTCTGCGTATGGCATAATAGAAAATGCAATTCTAATCACCATCTGAATAAACAAAAAACAAATACCCTCACACTCCATGAATGAGACATTTGAGGGCGTTTCAAATTCTGTGAGCTTATACATAATCTATTTTCAGATTCACTCAACGGGATTTGCGCTTTAACGACAATTCCGAATGTCAGTTTGGGAAGCATTTACTAGACTTGTCGCCGTCTAGGTAAAGTAAGGATATTTCTTGCGTTGAACGAACTGCTTCTATATTTTATGCAGAAGAAGATAGCATTACGGCCACGCCCACTTAACTTGGAACAAATTGTTACATTGCCCATCATACTATAGACCGACGACGTTTGTTTTATAAGCTACGATTCGGTTAGATTTTTGACGCCTGTCCATGTCCGCTTAATGCTGTCAAATTTTTTCCATAGAAAAAGCCAAATAATATTAGTTTAAACGGCTTTTATATTGGCCGTGAAAACGTGGTATTTACGAAAAGGTATTTTGCCAAATTGCTGAAAACCAGGTTTTCTCGACTATATCGACTATATAAAAACATCAATATCAACTGCATATACCTGCTTGATGTTCCTTTTCTAAACAGTTCACCATAAAATTTACGACCGATAATCAAATACTTAAACGTTATGTGTTTTTAACGATTTTTCTTTAATAGTTAACAAATGGTCTCACATAACATTAGCCCATAAAATTCTTCTATTTCTTCTGTAATTAATTTTAAACTCAAACAAGGAAATGCAAAAATGCCATACACAAAAATTCCCGAATGGATGGATGATAGTCCTTAGAAGCACAATTAAAAATGTCATTAATTTAATATTGATCCAGTCGAGACAAGCAAATATCCTTGGGCATTAAAAAAACACATGCTGGAAAATTAATTATGCAAATCGGATTTATGCCCGCAGCCACAGTGTGGCTGAGGTACACAGAGACGGAGGCTTCATTAGCTGTTATATAATATTTATCTTTAGGGACAGGCACAAAGACAGCATAACTGGCAAAATACTTTGGATACAAATCAAATCCGCTGTTTGCCTTCTTTTATTGGTATTTTAGATGGCGAATTAACAACCGCTAGAGATTATATGTACAAAAAAAACGTGAAATCATGAAACGGTGTATATAAGGTATAGTAAAGAGAAATCCCTAATTTTTCCAACAGATGGCTTTAGTAATACTAATCTCGCATTGGTACAGGTGCGATCGGGTTGCGCTAGATGGCGTTAGAAATATAAGATTCCGTACTACTCGTACAGTTTTGTGATTGCTAGTCTCAGTACTGTTTGAGCGCGCGTCAGAGATGGACACCAGCAAAGAGATAATCTCGTACGTCATATTTTATAGTTTCTCTTCGATAAAGCTAAGCTAGGCCAGTGAAAATATGAACAATTGTAACAGCTAATCAGATACAATTTGAATTTCACCGATTTCATTTCGGTAATTTTGATGTCAAAGATGCACTCATTATTGGCCTTCCAACAGTTATCCAATCAAGGCCAACCATGGCCGTAAGCACTCTGTTAATTGCTTATGCACCAAACATGTCATAAAAAACCATAAGGCTGTAGTTAACGTTTCAAAACAACCTCGCTGGCCGAATTTCAGTCTGCGAATCGATGGTGGATCGCAACAACATTGACTCTTTTCTAAAGTGCATAATGACTGGTGATGGAAAGTTGGTCACTTAGGTTCGAGAATGAACCGCGGTGAGCCGGTGCAAACTGTGGTTAAGCCAAGATTGATGATCAGGAAGATTTTGCAGCGTGTTTTATGGCACAGACAGAATCTAGGAGCTGCTCCCCTAGAGCCAAACTTTTAGTTCGTAACTTTGGCTATTAGAAAAGGAATTAGGATGCATCAGGATAACGCCAAATCACACACTTTGATAGTAATTCATTAGAAGCTCCGGGAACTGTGTCAGGAGGTTCTTATGCCTTATAGTCCGAACTTGACACCAACTGATTACTACCTGTTCCTGTGCAAAGTGAATAATTTTGCTGGTGAAACATTCGTCTCAACAGCAGCTTTTGAAAATCGGCCATCCTTACTTTTTTGCCAGTAGGGAAGAGGGTTTCTATGAGAGAGACATTATGGAATTACCCTTTAAATGGCAACAAGTTATCGAACAACGGCGTGCATATTTGACTTCAATCGGGTAATTCTATCCATGTTACGAGGTCGGTTCCAAAACTAGGTCCCTAACAAAGGAGCACAAAAAAGTTGGGGAAGTTTTCTTTATTTTTCAACATAGTCTCCTTTTAGCTCGACACATTTTTTCAAGCGACATCCAATAGCTTTTATTCTGTATTTAGAAGAAGAACTATCAAATTCCTTAAAATAGCTATCAACCGCTGACCATTGTTGGCAAATCTTTTACCACCGAGCCATTTTTTCAAGTTTAGAAAACGAAAATGGTCCGAGGGAGCTAAATCTGGCGAATAAGGTGCGTGACGAAACAATTCGAACTTTAACTTATTAATTTTGGCTATCGCGATAGTGGATGTGTGAAACTGGAGTATTGTATTGTCGAACCAACACTTTCCTTTTCGCTAAATGAGACCTTTTTTCCATAATTTCATCACGTAAACTCTGCAATAAAATAGCATAATATTCGCCGTTGATGAGAAAATAATAATATGTTAAGAGGAAAATAATAATATGTGCACCCCAAAAAAATAGGCGGCATGACCTACCCTGCAGATGGGACCGTATTCGCTTTCTTTGGACACGATTCCCCTATTCCAGTTCTGTTGACTGTTCCTTTGTCTAAGGTGTGAAATAGCGGGCCAATGTCTTATCTACGGTTGTAAATCGACGCAAAATTTTGGCTTTATTGCAGTGAAACATCCCCAAACAGTATACTGAAACACCTTTACGACGATGTTTTTGCTCTATTGAAGGCAAACGCGGCACCCATCTTGCGCACAGCTTTCTCATATTTAAATCTTCGGTCAATATGCGATGTATAGCACTCTTTGTTCGTCTCGTCAGCTTGTATGGCCTCGTTTAAACTCTGCTACCCCATATTTTATTAAACCTCCAATATCATCCAAACCTAATGGATTTCTTCTTGCTATATCTTATAATATAGTTTATTCGTAGTTTTGTTATAGATAAATCGAATTGCTGTCTTTTACAGAGTCATCAATAACAGATTATGTTAGCGGACGAATTATAATAATCGACTTTGTTTGACAATTCATGTTAGTTATTTATAGTGATGGCTAGCAGAAGGCCTTCTAATTTACAAGTCTCATTGCTTAGTTGATTCTAACCACTAATTGCAACAGACATAAAATTATTACCGGGGCTAAGCATCGACGACCTGAGGCATCAACATGCGCGAGCATTTTGTGTCTTAATGTTTCAGCTTGATTTCGTTTCTCGTTAGCACCCAGCCAAGCTGTACAGTTAATTTATGAAGTCAAATGTTAATTTTTCTGCATAACTTTTTAACATGTTAACCCGCCCCCTTTCGCATATCGTCTTACACAGTTAGGAAGAGAGACACAGTTGAACATACAGGCCAATATGAGTGCTAAGACTACACATTTCAAATGCATTTAATTAGCGAAGGTCTTTGTAATTTATTAACCTCAAACGAGTCAGAGAATCCAGTGTGTAGGAGTATAATCTTTGAATAGCGTTCGCTAAAGAAACCTAAAGCCACCGCTACCGCTAGTGACACAAAGACTGGGAGACACAGGCTTCCACCGTATCGAGGAGACCGAGGGGGCGGACGGGAGGAGAGATTAGCAAAATGTTTTGCTATGTAGTTAGTTGTTACAACAATCGGCTAATGTGTAATGCTAATTTAGCATACAATTTCAGTATCTCAGTTCTTTCACACACGACTGATTGTAAGTGGCAGTGATGGCAGAGGTGTTACAATTGTACTATTCTCGAGAACATTTCTGTACGCTGGCACATATCTATATATTAATTTACTCCCCATTTATTGTATAATTTTTAGTTAGCAACCCGTTGAACGGGCAGCTGTATTTTAATGTGCGAATATATGACAGCTCGACTGTTCGAAAACCAAAATGATTAATTGTTTAGAATGCCTTAAAATATTAAAATATTTAATTTATTTTTGAACACAAAGAAAGAATTTCTAGTTTCAGCAAGTAAAATTGAATTATGAATAACCTGGTGGTGTCCGAACTATATGTGAAAGGAACGAGTGCTAATTCCACACACACACACAGAAATGATCATCCGATGTCATATAGTCGCAAATCGGCAATTCTATTATATCCAAGGTTGCATCAATTGAATTTCAGTTGGCACAACGCCGGGTTATAAATTATTCAATTTTGACAAATGAATTTTCCAGCACTTTTGATATATCAAAAGAATTTTTTTATTATATCGATCTCCGATATCATAACATCGGTTGCCTTTAACGATATTCCTAAGAACTTCGTCACAGCAAGCGAATTCAATATTAATGCGATTGTATTTAATTACCGAATTTTCCATGTTACAACAACAAATTTTGTTAAAACAAACGTATCAATTATACATATATGTATAAAAGGAGCATCCACTTAGTAGTTTTAAAACCGACGGTCTGGTAACGCTGTCAGCTGTCATCTGTCATCTGAAGTGTTATTTACTTAGTGAAGGGTTTGCCATTTACGAATATGGATCGTTTAGCAACCGAAGAGTGTCTAAAAACAGATAAAACTTACTGCAAAAGTGATGATGGATTGGCAAGTTTACAAAAAAATTTGTAGAGACTGGGAGCGTTACAGATATGGTCAGGCCTGTGCACCATCGCAGTGTATACACTGCCAAAAATATCTCTTGTGTTAGTGTAAGTGTGGCGAATAATCCATATTTCATTTCATATTTACCGGCTTTTATTGGTCTGCAATTGAAGATTATGAATTGGATGATATGTAATTTCAACAAGGTCGTGCCACGAGCCAAACAACACAACCGATTTCGCCTTTATTGCATGAGAAGTTTCCAGAGCGTAATTTCACGTTTTGGCCACGTCATTTGGCCAGCAAGATAATGCCATTTGATGCCGCTGTACTTGTTCTTGTGGACCTACGTCAAACACCGTATTTACGCGGACAATCACTTAACGTTGGAGCATTCGAAAACCAACAATCATCAAGTTATCGCCGAGGTATCGCCCGAAATGTGGGAAAAAGTGGTCGATACATACCTCAAACTGACTCACTGCTGCAACCAATCCAGAGGCGGTCATTTAAATGTCATTGTATTGCGTACATACTGACGAGGTCCAAGCATTATAATAAAATAAAAGTTACATCGAAATCATAGCTTAACGTCTGATTTATTTAACATTACTTTTGAAACCGGAAAATGGATAACCTGATAGCTAAACCTTGTATTAAATACGTATTTGTGAGAGGGAACTGAAGAAATATGTAAGAGCACAATAAGTCTTTTATGAACCGATTTTCTAATAATTATATTTATTATAATTTTATCCCTAATGGTATATCGGAAAGGAATTAAATTATTACCGGGCTAACGATCGACGACCTGTGGCGTGTGTTTTAATAAACACGCAATCATTTTGTGTGGTAATATTTCAGTTCTCGTCAGCAGACAGCTAACATACAGTTAATTTATGGAGTCAAACGTTAATATTATTATTAATATTAGTCTTACATAGCCAGGTGAAAAACATACATACAAAATTAACTGCTCAAACTACATGATTACAAGAACATTCAATTAACGAAAGTCTTTATAATTTATTAAACCCAATCTTCCAAGGTCCCGATTTTCTAATAATTACGGAATTTATAATTTATATAACTTCTAATAAATCGTCTCTCATATGGTCGTTGCTATAAATCAGAAAGGATCAAACATTTCTTACGGCATTTCAAGGATGGAGGCATACCCAATACCTACAAATGCAAATCGGACGGGTAATGATAATTATTGGAATTTTACCTTTCGGGGAAAATCAGGAAAACCATTTGAATTTCCTGGGATTCTGGAAATTCCCCAAAAATTGCAAATACATCGCATACCGCAATTTATAATATCAAATTTAAACAGACACAACAGAATAGAGATCTAAAAATGGTTAGAGATCTAAGTATTGCATGAGGGCATAACATGTGATATTATTGTGCCCAAAAAGCAAGAGATGAGTTATCAATTTAAATAACTATTTCGAAGATCAGAAATATCTGCATCTTCAACTGAAGCAACGAAAGTATACGTATACATAATTTGATAAGGCAAAAACGTAACAGTCAGAAGGAAGCGTTTAAAATACCGGAGTATCTTTTGAACAAATCTGTAACAGAACCTTTTAAATCAACTGAGTGAAGTCCGTCCGTCTGGCTGACTGGTTTGTAGACACAATAACTGCAGTAAATCGTCATGAAACTTCTTGAAACTTGGAATAGGCTACTATTTTAGCATATGCCGATCCGCGCCTTGTAATACCTCCATTACAAATTCAACGAATATTCGAAATTGAAACTTTTCATTTTAACTTCTAAAAAGTAGACCACAGCAATCTAAATATTTGCCTACATTATTATTCTATAATGTTTGTTAACATTTGAAAAAATCGTCCGATTAACTATCTGCTCTTCTGGTATCTACCATATAAATAATCTAAGCCGATTATTTATATGGTATAAGACGTTCTTAGGTTCATGTCTTTTGGCCAGTTACACTAAATTCAGTGAAATTTGTTACACGTTGAGGATTTTTTAAAGTTAGCATTGAGAATGAAAATGAGCCTTATTGCACCTCATTGGTATCTCCCATACAAACTGACGGCTTCTGGAATCTTTAGGCACTGCTACACACCAACTGGTAATCTCAATTAAAATTACCAGCTTAACCCATTTAGTCTTAAGTTCACATATCTTAAACAATTGGACTCAGTTGGGTCAAATATGGTGTTCTCGTATGTTAAGTGATTGTTTAAGTAATACCTAAGAAAGAAAATGGGACGGACGCATTGTCACGCCTTTTCAGGTACCTCATAGGTACCTTTAGGTACCTCTCATACAAATTGGCAACTATTCTGAAATTTAATCTTTCCTTTGTAATTTCCAATTAGCAGCCTGCAATAGCCTTGACGTTTGACCTTTGTTTTTATTTGTAATGCTTGATAAAATCCGAGAAAAATCGGCCAAGTTGCTACGCTCCCGTTGGTACTTCCCATACAAACGGCCGATAAAACTCATATACTCTTAGCTTCATATACTTCAAGCATTTGCACTGAGTTCAACCAAATTTGACACAAATAATGTGTTTGATAAACTTAGTCCTGAGAATGCAAAACGGATTACAATTATTGCACTGTAATATTTAGTAAAACTTGAAAAAGTCCATTGGATGATTACGCCCGCTCTGTTACCTTCCATATAAACTATCTAATTTAACCCGTACATTTTTAGATTCACTTATTTTACTCAGCTGTTTCAAATGTAGCATATTTTAGCAAACGTTCTGCTGATGAAAATGACCTACATTGCCTTAGTTTACCTTACAAACAAATGTGGCCAAATTTTAGCAAACATTAGTGGTTTTCCCATAATCTCTAAGCTGAAGACATTAACATGAGAAGAAGTTATAATTTTGCTTCTTTAATTGCCCACAAATTCACAGCACTTGTTGATACGAACTTAGCGATTTAACACGCCCCTTTCCGCACATTTTTCAACAAATGAAAAATTGCGTTGGGTGAAGATATATGTAGGTCACTTCACTTGACTGATCTTTGTTTTTTTCTCATTGCTTGACTGATTAATGGCACTGTCACAGACATCCGTGTCAAATTTCACTTCATAAATTTCTTTAATTTATGAGCTACACTGGGTTTTGTACGACGTAAAGAATTATTTCGGCGATTTAACCAATGTGCAATTTTATAAAGCAAAGAAGTTGATTTAAATTTTGTTTACAAAATGAAATTTTTGTTATGGAAATGCTGAGGATGTTGTGGAAAGCCTTTTATTTTATCGAAGAAAGCCCAAGAAAGAGTTAAAAAAAAAAGTCACGTCAGGTAAATATGAAATGTGGAGCTCAAATTGGCAATTAGAGACCTTGCATAAGATGTTGATATTTCATTCCGATCAATTAAATTCATTTTGAAAGATATTTCGGGCCTCAGACCAGTTAAATCTCAATTTGCACAGAAAACATTATATTTTTCGAAAAGAAAACAGTTGCATTAAAATCTGTGTAAAGCTAATTTCGGACTACCAGTGTATTATAAAACACATTATTTTTGGAGATCAGACTTGGATCTGCTCTTATGTTCCGAAAATAATCATGAAGACCGTTTTAAATCAATTGAAGAGATTTGAACTGAATCGCAGTGATCTTCGGAGTCCACAATGAATGGTGATTATTAGGTTTATTCCGATGAATGGGAAAAAACCACTGTATTGTGTGCGAGAGGAAATACTTTGAAGGCGTTGAAAAAAGTTCTGAACATAATAATTTTTCGAAAAATAAAAACTAATCTTAATTTTTTTTACCCAAAAAGCCAAGGATGTCTCTGTTTTATTCTAAAATTTAGTTGCATAATTCTCAAATAACACAGCAGGAAGACAAACTCCAATATTTTAGTATCGCTACAATTGTACCATTCGTGGTATTTTTTTTCTTTTTTTTTCAGCATATCGATTTAGTCTAAAAACAAAATCTCATCGCCGACACAATCTGTCATACTCACAGATAAAAATAACAAAGACGCTTTTTAGTTTATTCTAAGCAAAATAGTTCTTTATAAGCTACGATTTTAGCTTGTAGTCTATGTCATAAGTAGTGGTATGGTTTATTTGATTAAACCTTGGAGCAACTCCTTCAAACTAAAATTTATGGATGCCAAGTATATGTAAGTATGAGTTACAGTGACTGGTCGATTTGACAAGCAAAATATTTATGTAACATTATGCGATTAAAACTGAACCTAAACAAGTGGAAATCCAGCATCATGGATGACATTCTATATTCTATATCTATTCGTGCTTGTCAGAAGGGACTTCTACTCATTCATATAATATCCATTTGTCTTATTTTTTTAATGAAAAATCCCAGCTTTTGTGTACTATAGAATAACTGCGATCGCAATTAAAGTTATCTATGTAATACCATCCTACTATTTCTCACCGAGTGAGAAATGAGTTTCATCGTTGAAGAAAATGTTGTTCGAAAAATCAGCATTGAAAGCCTGTTGCTAAAGCACCCAATCAGCATTTCCAGGGCGTAGTCTAGCGTGAGTTGAACTCAATATGGATGGAGGTACAAATCCAAAATAGTAATAATACACGAAAAGTGCTCACGTTTCAATCACCACTTTTGTAGTAAGTTTTAGCTATTTTTACGCGTTCTTCGATTATTTAACGATCCATATTCGTAGATGATAAAAGTTTCAGTAAACAGCAAAATGGCAGAAATATTAAATAACTACCAAAGAATTAACCATTTACAAAAAAATGGGTTTTAAACATCGTATGAGCAAGTAATTTCCTACTACACCATTATGTACAGCGTATTGACTTATCAGCAGACAAGTGAGTTTGCCAAAAACGTCCTCTCCTCCCACAAAACATATCAAGTTCGCCATTTTCTCAGAGAAAATCCGCACATATCGTTATTTTTCAGAAAGCATAATTGCAGTCAATACGAACGCTTAAAAAGTTTATGTACAATTTCGACAACTCAGAACTTAGTCTATGAATATGAGTTAATCTTATGTCGAATTTCAGCCTCCTAGCGCAGGAGTTGCGGCCTGAAACGAGCTTCAAACAGTTACGGACAGGATTGCTTAGATCATTATAGCTGTTCACGAACTTTCGAAATGTTTAGAGGCTTGGTTGATTGCAATTATTTTCTTTTAAATTTTCCCTAAATTCAAAACAGCCGATTTGGAAGATCAACCAAACCGGCATCATAATTTAATTTCTGTTTAAGCAGTGTAAGCCGAATTTAGAACTGGGCCAATTTTGTCCAATGCTAAACTTGAATTGCTAAGGAATATAGAACACCTTTCTGAAGTTCTGGTTCATTAGGTTGGAATGGTTCTAGAATGCTGGAATTTGCCTTCTATGTAAAGGGATGCGACATCTGTTGGGCTTTAGACAAACATGCGGGCGGACAGACATGATAGATTGACGTCGAATTTTACTATACAGTTAATCCCTTCACTGAATTAGATGAATTACAAACAGGAATTATATTGAATTACGTTGAATCAAGTTGAATTATATTGAATTGTATTGAATAAAATTGAATTATATAGAATTACATAGAATTCTAAAAATTATTTATTTGTTAGCGTAAAGGATACCTCAACCAACCATATTAAACCCCTATTCATTATGCCCAGGTTGCAATCCAGCGAGACACGGAAGTCTCATGGCTGAAACGTGCGATAAGCACGCTTTCTTTTTCGGTAGCCACCAACCAGATCATTTCGCCAGCCGCCCTTACCGTAAAATAGAAACCTATAATGTTAACCAGTCTTTTGTTTTTCATTTCCTCACATTATAACGTAACATAGGGTTGTCCATTTAGTGGTTTCAAAATCTTCGATCTGGCAAAACTCTCAGCTATTAAATATCTGTCATCTGAAGTGTTTTTTTTTCCAGTAAAAGGTTTGTCATTTACGAATATGGATCTTTTAACAACCAAAGAATGCGTAAAAATAGTTAAATCTTACTACAAAAGTGGTGATACAAACGTGGGCGCTTTTAGTGCATTACGGTGTGATTATGGTCATCATAATCGACCCACTGTGCAAGGAATTGGCAAAACTATAAAGAAATTTGAAGAGACTGAAAGAGCATTTGAAAACCAGCATCCGTCAAGTTATCGCCGAGATATCCCTCGATATGTGCGAAAAGTGGTTTAGTTTTTCGTCTCAGAACTACGACGAAAGAGAATTTCATTCAAATATTTATGTGACTTCAACAAGATGATGCAACTTGCCTGTCTGTTATGGCAGAATCGCATCAAAAATTTACAATCTGCTTGTAAGAAGATGTACCTATATAACTGACATAACTGATGATGCAGCAACGGCAACGATTCAGTCAAAATAAGATCTGGAAATGGGCTTATCATGGTGTTCGAAAGACGTCAATCTTGTGGATGATCTATTGAATTGACTATTATTCTAACATTATGAATTTGAACATGTTTTATCATCTCATAGCTAATACACTTCTGCACGCTATAAAGAAAACTAGCATAAATAATACTCAGACAAACTTTTATTGAGTTTAAGTTTCATAATGTAGTAATATTCCTCAGTCAGCCTGTACCTGATTTCCACAAATGTCGGTTACATGTCTGCGTTAGAAAATGTAACAACTTTTTCGGAGATCCTGGCACATTCAAAATAATCCGCACGGCGGAATATAAATTCTATGATTTTCTATATTTTCACTTAGATTATTGTAAAATATTGGATGATGTTCTGATGCCTTGACGTTGCTCAAATTGAGTCTTAGTTGTTTTTGTCATTAAAATTTCAAAAAAAGCACTCTCAGTTGTCATATCTCCAACAAATTATGTATGTTTACCTCTACATAGCGAAAACTTTAGACAACAACAAACTTAAGCCGTATGCGATAATACTAAAATACGGAGCCACATTCACATAAAGATCCCAACCAAATGCGGAGATATGATATCACATCGCTCCACCGCGTCATGACAAACTTTTTAGGGTTTATTTTGTGCATAAGCATAAAATAACTTTACGAATCAGACAAGCAAACAAACACTAAATGAGCCACTCCGGTGTACTTCATTCAACATGGCTTCCAGTCAGACTTCACAGCAACAACTTAAGGTCATAATGTAATGCGTTAATCACATGTGTTCTGTTGGATTTGCCCGAAAACCGCTTTAGAAACTTCTTAACCACAAGTAATGGGACCTGGGTTTCATTCGCTTACCGTCTCAAAAACAAATGTGAGTAATAAAGAACTTGAAGTCTTTGAGCTCACAAACATCTCCTGGCGAATAATTATGAAATTTGTGAAGAACACAAACAAAAACAGGTTAACGATGCCATAGCCAGGTACGGAAGGCTAACGATGATGCGAAAATGGGAGTTTGTCTATAACCATTTTGCTCGATTCACCGCAAAATTGCCAAGAATTTCTGGCTTTTTTTTATTGTTAAAATTAAGAAAAGTTTGCAAACAAAAACTCTGCATATTCAATGGAAGTTTATAATTTGAACAATGCACGAAAGGTGGCCTTAAGCCGAAAACAGTGGCAAAAATCAAATATTTGACAGCTGCCCAAAGTAGTCAATTATTCTATTCTCTACCCAATTGAATTGTAGCAAACTATACAAGCGATCATTACCTATTTTTAAAAGTTTTTTTTTAATGAAATAAAACAAAAAAAGGTTATTCGGTCATTCATTTTTTCAGCAGGCTCAGTCTTTTAAACGCACTGTTTTCAGACTAATTTTTAAAATTGGGTAGGATAGGATTAAAGGGGGATAGTTTGGTAAAGCAGACAAAACTAAACAACGATTTGTGATTCAATACTCCAATTAATTCAATTTAAATTGTGTCCCGAACTGACGGGTTTACATGCCGATCTAGCCCGACAAAAGGTGTAACAGTCATTGAACGAAAACCACAATACGTATTAAAATGGTCATTTTAACATTTTCGATGAAAAAACTATAGCTTCTGAAGTAATAAATACCTAGTCCTGCCATATGTTATGTTACAAATATAAAACGCGATAAAAAAAAAACAATATTCATATTGTATTCAAAATTATTTCATTTATTAGAAGACAATATTGGTTATTAAAAAAATTGTATTCACTCGAAATGGCCGCCTTTTGCTTTAACACAACCTTTCAAACGGTGTGGCCATTGGGCTATAGCCGTACGTACGATTTCCATGGAGATCGAGGACGCTGCTCTGGTTAATGCTGTTTTAAGGCTTCCCAAATTTCTGTGGGGAGTCTTGCAAGCCATATTCTCCAATTCTGACCACAAAACATAATTCAGTGGATTGAGATCTGGACTCCCTGATGGCCAATCTTCTGCTGCTACAAAGCATTGACTCTGAGCCACTCCTCTGTGGTTTCAGCTTTGTATGCAGGAGCAGAGTCCTGTTGGAAGATCCATCTACGTCCATTGAAAAGGGTATTGGTCAAACCCTTCACAACACCCTCTAACACATCTTTTTGGTAAACCTTTGCACCAGTTTTTACGCCCTTTCACAGAAATGGAGGGATGTGACACCATGGTGGGAGACCCTCCACCAAACCATTACGGAAGAGGGATGATGGCCACGTTGAACCATTGAAACAACTTTTTTCGCTTCTTTAGATGAAGTGGCATAAATCTTGTCATTTTGTTTGTTGAAAACTTCTTCCACGGTAAAAATTGTCTCACCCGTAAACAGAATGTTTTCATGGCCATTGTCCGCGTGCCACTGCAAAAGTCTTTCCAGCCTAATTTTTTTTAGCTGAGGAGTTAGAAGATGCCCCGTGGACCGACGATAGGCTTTCATATGCAGATCATCCCGAATCAGCCTAGACGTGGATCTGGTTGATATATCCAATTTCTTGGACATGATTTTCTGCGTTCTAAGGGGATTTATCCGAATTCTTTCACGCACTGCCTTTACTACCGCTCTCGTACGGACAACGCGCGGGCGATCACTTTTTGGTCTGTCTTCTACTCCAGACAATTCGCCGAAGCGAGCAATAGCACGATAAACGAACATTCTTGATATTCCGAGTGGTTTTAGCAACTCGAAAATTTGGCCAGCACTCTTTCCGCACTTATGCAACGCTATTACGCCGACTCGATTCTCTTTAACGCCCCACTCCATGTTAATAGATTGCAAACTGAAACCAAACTGACTAGTATTCTTCACTAATCAGTGCATGTGTTCTGAAAAAAAAGTTAACGGTTCTTTTCCCGCAGGAGGTTTTGAACGATAAGCGCTGGACATTGTGTGACAGAACATATGGCAGGACTATGTACATTTCCAAAAGCACTGATAAGAGAACTTCACACTCCCTAAAACCAATATTCATATACTAGCCGACTTGACGTATAGATAGGCGTATATAGATGGTACCAGTAGTTTGAAAAACATTATTTTTGTGAAAAGTGGCAACCTTATAAAACATATGTTTTAAGTTTCAAGGAGCCACACTGTTTAATATTTTTATTTGAGCCATCTAAAGTAAACGATCTCAGGGAATTTGTAAACATGGAAAAAATTGGTCATCGTTATGTAATTCAATGTTTCTATTTTAACAGTCTCAGTCCAATCAATATTAAATCGGAGCCAGATTATACACTGGGGGGTCACAGCTCCTTCATCTACGACTGTAAAATCTTGGGTAGCAGAGTATAAACGGGGCCGTACGAGCTGCCAAGAAGAACACCGTAGTGGTCGACCAATTGAGGTGAAGAAAATCCACAAAATGGTGTTGGATGATCGTCGACTGAAGGTGTGTGAGCTAGTTGAAATGATAAGCATTTCAAAACGTGTTACACATCGTGTATTGAACAAAGATTTAATGATGAGAAAGTTGGGCGTCAGATGGACGCCGCCCTTGCTTTCAATAAAGCAAAAACAGCGTCGTGAAGATAATTTAGTAGAGTGTTTGGCGATTTTTCATGGCAATAAAACCGAATTTTTGCGTCGATTTATAACAATGGATGAGATATCGATCCACCACTTCACCACCTGAGACAAAGGAACAGTCAAAGTAGTGAACTGGAATGGGAGAATCGTGTCCAAAGAAGACGGTTCCATCTGCAGGCATGGTCATGGCGTCTGATTTTTAGGATGCGCATGAGATTATTGTTGTTGATTATCTTCGAAAAGGAAAAACCCATCAACGGCGAATATTATGCTAATTTATAGCCGCGTTTAGGTGATGAAATTATAGAAAAAATTATAGAATTAAAGTTCGAATTATGTCATCATGCACTATTTTGTCTCATTTGGACTATTTTCTATTTCTTGTTTAGTGGTTAAGGATTTGCCAGCAGTGAAGAAGTGGAACCAGCGGTTGATGGCTATTGTAAGGAATTTGACAGTTCTTACTATAAACAGGGTATAGGTCAGGTTAAGTCAGTGTGGGAGTTTGAGTAGACAGACTCACTTAGACTGTATATGGATATGGTATATGGATATGTATGTCCCTAGTTTCTCCCGCTGGACCATCCTGAGCGCCTCAGGAAGCTCTTTAATCGGAAAATATCTATATCGTTTAAATCTCCCATGTCCCTAAAGAAATAAGAGCCCAGCGTTGATCCGCGCCTATTCGCCAGGACGGGGCAATTGCTGAGGAGGTTTTCAATGGACTGCTCCTCCTCTTCATCCCTTCAGCTCCTGAAGAAGTCACTAGTCGCAATCTTCAGTCTCACTGCGTGTCTTTCAATCAGACAGAGTCCCGTCATGATGGATACAAGTAATGAGACGTCGGGTCTCGACAGCGACACTAGTGTGTGTGAACGCTTTAGATCCAGGCGAGGCCACATTTGTCTGGATTGATTACAGCCCCGGACAGGCGTCCACCTACCACTTGCTGCTAAGTATGCCCATCTTACTGTAGGAGCTTGCCTACGGACTCCAACTCGGCTAGGGTCTGCAAGGTCATCCCCAGTCTTGCCAGCTCGTCTGGGTATAGAAGTTATTGAATATCGCTGAAAAAAGTGTATCGAGCTTATAGCAGATTATGTTGAAAAATAAAGGAAATTTTTCCCAACTTTTTTGTGTTTTCTTTGTTAAGTCGGCCAGTTTTGGAACCGTCCTCGCGTCTCTATTACTTCAAAAGTTATGACTTTGACAACGAAAATAGTCAAAAAGCCCCACTGTGCGGTGATCACATGTATGACGATCAAGAACATTTCAAATATTTTTCTTGGCGTAACATGTGCAACAAAAAATAAGTAACAAATCATATTTTCTAGCAGTCCAAATGACAAACGGCCATGTTTCGGTACCTTAATTTTTTAATTTAGAATTTCGGTTTTTTTTCGTTTTCAATTTGTTGGCACTGTCGTCGCCGGTGTGCAACATGAACACCCCATTTCGGCAGGGGGTCTCTGTACGATGTTCTGATATGGTTTTGGCATTCATTTAAATGGACGTCATTTAAAGCTAAAGCCAAATGACAAAGATTTGTTACAAAGTACGAGTATATGTGATTCGATCAAAGCATATCAGCCGCACAAAGATTACACACACATAGCAACTGATAGTTGCTCAAAAGTCATTGGGCCACTCGTCGCCGCCTCCATATTTCACGTCAGGCGATTAATAATGTAATATCAACAAAATCCCATCAAATTAATGACAAATTTCATATGAGTGAACAAATGAATTGGTAAAAAATGTATATGTAAATTACAAAATTGCGCTATTGTTCGCCTTGGGAAGTGGGCAGTAAGCAGCAGCAGCATACTACAATAGGTCTGCAGGCCGAGAAAATAGCAGAGAGTTGCTTGTTAAACTACACGGTGGCTGATGAATATTGTTGCGTTAAGAAACTCAAATAATCTTTGTTGTAATTCATACAATTTTACTACTTTGTTCTTCCTGAATGTGAAAAATAATGTATTTTTAGCAAAATCTTTCAATATTTATTTATTTACTTTGGTGTCGACTCAAATAGATATTCTTGTCCATTATGCGGTGCATGTAGCAAATATTCCCAACCAAACATTTTTGGGTTGCTCTTCTTATTTGTACCAAATGTTGACAATATTTCATTAGCCTGGCACTTCCAATGGAATTTTGATTGCTTTCTTCTGCGCCGCCCATCCACTTTGTTGTCGAAAACTTTTCTTTTTGGAGCGTTTGCTTACTGTCGCACAACATAACCCAGCCAATTGCTGTATTTTGATAAGCTTTACCACATCGATGCCGCTATATAGCTCATATCGTTCACGGTTCACGCGAAGCCAGTACATTCTGTTAATGTTAATGGGGTAATACCCGTAAGTTTTCCGGAGAATTTTTTCTGATTAGTAAGCTCCCAGCACTGATTTACATGTCTGTGTCGTAAACCAGGATTCTACGCTATACACCAAGACTTCTAAAACGAAAGTCTAATGGCTTTGACATTAAATAGTTTGCTTAAGCCATAGTAAATATCAAATTGCTATTTTTAAGGTCTCCTGAGAATGAACGAAAGTGTTACAAAGCTGAGCCAGAAATATTGACTTAGAAAGCGCAATATTTCTCCCAGAAATTGTTCACCAATTAGGAAAAAAAACAAAAGAAAGAAAAAGACACCAGAATTAGAATTTTGAATAGAATTCCATTCTTTTTTTTATTCTCTGAACTTGAACAATCAGAAATATGTTAGAACAACCACTAACTTTGATAATGCTGAGAAGAAAGTGGTAAAAAAATACAGTGTAGTTACAAAATATCCCAGAGAAAGCATAGGTGACATTAGGAAGACATCTTTCGAACAAGCAAGCAGCACCAGCACAACGATGCCGTCTTACATCGTTATGTAAAAAAGTAGTAGGACTGCCATATGAATGGAAACGGGAAGAATCCCTGGATTTTGGTCTTAACAGTAAGCAATACTCTTCTCTTAATATCCTTGCTAGCACCATTCGTTTTATTTATAACCGGATCAAGTAAAATGAATTCATCCACCACTCCAAACCTGTAGTTATCAACATTCACAAAGCGTCCCAGACGAGTAGACAAATAAGTTGGTTTTGTCCTCATTCACTATCAGATCCATTTTTTCTGATTCTTTCTTAATGCTTGAGAAGGCTGTAGTAACATCACGCATTTTTTTGCCAATAATATTTATATCATCGTCACAAGCAAGCAGCATATGACGTTTCTTAAAGATGGTACCAGTCGTGTTAACTCCTGCTTTCCTCGTAATCATTTCCAACAATATATTGAAGGAGCCGCTTGATAGGTTGGCGCCCTGAAAAAATTTGCCTATCTTTACTAAAGAGTTCGTATCAGTCAATGTTATCTTGCAAGTATATAAAAGTCATGTAGGAATATCAAAAACGGCCATAGCCTCTCACATATTTTTGTATGCATGTACGTATACTCGTATATAAATAAATGGTCAGCCGTTGATTAACAAAGTCTAAAGTCATACTTGTAAGGCTCTATTAGGTGAGCTAGAGTAGACTTTCGACAGAACCAACTATATGTATACTACAAGAGTTGATACAAATTCTAGAATCACTTTTTATATATTTAATTTAATATATATATTTAATTTTATATATTGAATTTAATTTAATATATTTAACTTTATTTATTGCCATATCAATAACGTGACACCCAGAAGGAAGCGTACTAAGTATGTTTTGACCAAATGAGTTTCATAATTTTTTAAGTCATTTGAGCGACATCTATTTGTCCGTCTCTCTGACAGTCTGGCTGATAGACACGACTACTGTCGTAAATCACAGCGTAATATTTTGCGAAATCATAGTCGAAAAATTTAATTGAGCTATATTAGTACAACGCTTTTGGTACATCCCATGTAATTTCCACGATTTTCCAAATTAAATGTTTTCCATGTAACTCCTAACACGTAGGTGGCGTAGACATGAGACAATGAGAACGGACCGTTTGTGCACCACCCCTACAAAATTTACCGAAATTTAGTTATCCCCCTGCATTAACTTGAATAATTAAATGATATCAGCAAAAATGTAAGTTACTGTTGTCTCCACACCCGGTTGATGTGAAAAAATCAACCAAATATCACCGCCATTTCGGCTACTACCCATACAAATTGCTGAATTTAAACCATATGTTTCTGGGCTCATATCTTTTATTTTATTACACTAAATGCAGTATTGCGCTTCAGAGTATTTGTTGATAGGAACCTAATGATGTACCACGCCTCCGCTTACACTCGGCACACTTTTGCGCCAATTTAAAAGGGCGTTGCACTGATTCATTAGTTTGTGTAAGAATTTAGGAAACTACGCCACACAGCCACGCATCTAAAACCAATGTCTTGCACAGCTGGATTTTTGTTTCTCTATAGAGGGCTTTGTCATTAAATCAGTGTCTCACGTCACACCTGTTCACAAGCAATACTGTTCTCTTTATCTCGGTGCTGACATCGTTAGTTTTATTCACAGCGAAGCCGACGAGTAGATTCTTTTCTTATA
>JAHXMU010000118.1:6157192-6184679 GCA_019455685.1 Philornis downsi | reverse complement strand
GCGGCCATTTGAGAGATATCATATTCAAAAATTGATGTAAACAAATCTACTTGGAACAAATTAAATGAATAAGATTGCCAACCGCCAAATTTTTATTTTTTTCTTTGATTTTTTTTTAAAAAACATGGGTCCGTCGAATAGCTCCCCTGACAACCATCAACATATACTGACGAAAGCCACGGCCGACAAATCCGTGATTTGGTGCTCAAAAATCATCGATTAACAATTTAAAACCTTCATGACAATCTTTGCATTTCAAATCGATCGGACAACTTCGTTTTAAAAGACATTTCGGTCCTTAGACGTATCAAATCTCGATTGGCACCAACAGTACCCAATTTCACCCGAAGAAATGAAGTTGTAAATCATTTGGTGCAACAAACAAGAAGAAGGAAGAGTTTAAGCTACTAAGTATATTTGAACAAATGTGAAATTTAAATTTATATGAACAATAATATTTGGCCAAATCATAGAAGGGGAATGTAAATGATCTATGTCAGCCCGCCGCTTTTTCCTATACAAACTAATCTACCTTCTGAAATTCAACTTTTGCTCTGAAACTCCTAATTCGTAAGCTCAAGCAACCTGAATTTGTTGCCATCTTTTTTTTTTTTTTTGGTTTATAATAATTCTTGACAAAATCTGGAAAAATTGAACAATTGGCCGATTAAACGATAATATACTCAGCTGACTGTGGGTGCAGCGACGGCTAGTAATGGGTGTCCCAATAAGAAAGCTAGATTTAAATGACTGATGCAGCAATTGAATGGTTTCTCTGGCTGTATGACACGTGGCGCCGTCTTGTTGAAACCGCATGCTCTCCACATTCATTTCTTCAATTCTAGGCACGAAAAAACTGGTTTCAATTCACGATACCAAACATCATTGACTGTTTGCGCTTGACATACCTCATTTTCATAAAAAAAGATCCAATGATTCCTCCAACCCAAAATCCACACCACACAGTGACACGTTGAAGATGCATTTCCTTCTCGTGAATCACTCGATAATTTTCCTTACCCCAAATGCGACAATTCTGCCTATTGACGAAGCCATCTACATAGATGGAAATGGGCCTCGTCACTGAGGATGATTTTATCGGCAAAATAAGCATTTTTATGTTGTCTCTCCAATACCCAATTAACGAAATCCATTCGCTGTCCATGGTCAGCTGGCTTCAGTTCCTGAGTCAATTGAACTTTGTATGCATGAAGATGCAAATCTTTCGTCAAAATTCGCTGCATAGTGGATTTGGCGACACCAATTTGTTGAGCTCGGTGTCGAATTAAGATGGATGGAGTTTGAGCGACATCATCACGTACAGTTGCGACAATTTCAGTCGATCGACCTGGTTGAAGGTCTCTGTCTTTACAGTTGACTCTTTTGGAGAATTATTGTAACCCCAAATTGATCGCGATTTGCGAACTGTAGCCGCAAAACTTTCACCATTTTGGTAAAACAATTTCACAATGAGAATGCGTTGTTCATTCGTGTAGCGCTCCATTGTTACTAACCTCGTACCTTCTACTAACAAACAATAACAATTGTTCAAATGTCAAACAATGACACTTCGAATGGCGCCAAATTCAAATCTTGCGCTCTTGTTGGGACACCCTTTACAAGCGAATATCGTTCGCATGATGCCAGGTTCAACAGCGCAAACAACCACCTACAATTATTTAGGCGACTGTCACCATGATGTGTCTGACAAATACTTTGCGAACTCGACTAATTGACAAGTCTTGTAAATGTTGCCCAAACTGCAGCATTCAGGACGGTTGATATATCGTAGGCCCCATTAAGTGTGTCTAAAAATAAATAGAATGCGAGTAAGTTCATTGAATTTGAGCAACTCTCCCGTGTCCCATTCATGAGATGCAAGGGATTTTTTTTTTTGTTTTTCTTGTCCTGGGTTCACATCGTTTCTTTATTTTTCAATATAATCTCCTGTTCAATCGATACACTTTTTCCAGCGATATTCAATAACTGCAATACCCTGTTTATAGTAAGAACGGTCAGACTCCTTAAAATATGCGTCAGACTCCACCTCCTTATTGTTGCCAAATCGTTTACCACCTTTCAAGCCTTTCAAGTTTTGATATAGAAAATAGTCCGGGGTCGCTAAATCTGGCGTATAAGGTGTGACTTTTTGCCCTGTTTCGAGAATTGGGGAAAACGTTAGTACAAGTGTATTGTGGCTGTGGGCATACTTTGAGGGCGATGGAATAGAATTAGTCAGATAAGTAAAGATTTTTTGGAAGACACTTTTCGGCCAGTATATTGCAGTACTTCATTTGCGAAATATTTCTCCACTCATATTAAAGTAAAATTGTGCCTAATATGACGGCGATCAAGAGAGTGAAAAAAATGGAAGGCCATTTTTCAAAAACCTTACTGACCACCCCAATCACCATCAAGCGCTCGTGGCAGTTCGTTTGGAAAGCAATTTAACTGTAAACAAACAAACGAAAACCACATTGTTATTGATAAAAATAAAAAAAATTGAAATTAAAATGAGAAAACTCAGTCCACAAAAGGATGACTCAAATTAAAATTGTAAATAAAGTTGAACGAAAATAAACCACAATGAATGTAAAGTACAAAAGGCAGAATGGGCAAGTTCTGTAGGCATTCGCTGCGAATACTACCACAAATTGACGAATATTATAGACGTTTAATGAACAATTTTCAACAAAATATGTGCACACAGAGCAGGCCACATATGAATGTGTCGTCGCCTCACTTTCCACCGATCGCCCCTTTCGACTACTTTCTTCAAGACCTCAACACACAGCGAGCCACTAGTTGATGGGTGGGGGACGTGAGGAGAGCGGGATTTTACGATACCCTCTATGAGCAAATACGCGTCTTTAAAATCAACATGCAGTAATCAGCGTTTGCTTTTTGTTTTGTCTCTTTTTCGTCAACATTTGCTGTTCGCTTAAAGCTTAAACACAGCTGTGTGTCTGCGCGAGCGTGTGTGTGTGTGTTTGTGTGTGCTTTCTTTGTTTTTAGTTGATATTTCTTAAAAAAGAAAACATAACAAACAACAAAATCGTACAATAACCGAAGGTCACTGAACCCGGCCCAATGTAATTTTGGTTGACGTAGGTTAAGAAGCGAACGAAACCAGAACAAGAAGGGGAATACTTCGTCATCACGTAGCTCAGTGAGTGTGTGACAATGTCCACAAAGAAATGTGTGTGTGTGTGTGTGTGTGTGTGTATGCGAACGAAAGAAAGCGTACAAATCAACAAACAAACAGGGAGAAAATAAAGCAACGCATTGAGCGATAACATTCATACCACATCCGAACATAAATACATTCGTACATGGATAGCATTTACGCTCGTACTAAGATGTATTTATTGCCCCCTGGTATAAACTCACAGACATAGCGCACACAAACCGATGTATACATACATACTCGCACAATACAAAATATTTATTTAATGCCACAGTTCGGTGTCATATCTACTCTCGTTAATGGGATCTGATAAATTAGTAAATCAGTTTCACGTTTGTTCTGTTTTAGAATGTTTGACTAGATCATTTTTATGTTACAGAGAAGAAAACCCCTTACGTGATATCCTCATAAAAGAATATTCGCTAATACGAAGGTGGTTCCAAAACTAGCCGACATAACAAAGTAAACACAAAACAGTTGGGAAAAATTTTCTGTATTTTTCAACTTAATCCGCTTTTAGCTCAATACATGTTTTCCAGCGATATTCCATGGCTTCTATACCCGGTTTATAGTAAGAACTGTCAAAATCCTTAAAATAGCCTTCAGCCGCAGACTCCACTTCTTCACTGTTGGCAAATCTTTTACCACGTAGCCATTTTTTTTTCAAGCTTGGAAATAGAAAATAGTCCGAAGAATCTAAATCGGGCGAATAAGTGATGAAACAATTCGAACTTTAATTCATTAGTTTCGGTCACCGCAATAGTGGATGTGTGAACTGGATCATTGTCTTGATGAAGGAACACTTTCTTTTTTGCCAAATTTGGTAATTTTTCCATAATTTCATCACCTAAACGCCGCAATTAAATTAACCATTGACGGTTTTTCCTTTCTGAAAATAATTATAATCCCATAACGCATCCCATAAGGCCGCATTTGGCGACAAAGAAAGTGTTTTCTCATCAAGATAATGCTCCAGTTCACACATCTACATAGGTACTATTGCGATGGCCAAAATTAATGAATTAAATAAAGTTCGAATTGCTTCATCACCCGCCTCGTTCGCCAGATTTAGCTTCTTCGGACTACTTTCTATTTCCAAACTTGACAAAATTGCTCGGTGGTAAAAGATTTACCAACAATGAAGAGGAAAATGGCTCGTTAGTAAAAGACACCATGACCTAGCCTGGAAGTTTAACCGTTTTCCCCTTCTTTGAACACAATTCTCTCATTAAAGTCCACTGCTTTATATTGGTGGATCCATATCTCATTCATTGACGCAAAAATTCTCTACTGAGTCATCTTCACGGCGCTGTTTGTGCTCTACTGAAAGCAAACGCGGCACCCGTATTGCACGCAGCTTTCTCATATTAAAATTTTCGGTCAATATACGATGTATCGCACTTTTTGAAATTCTTATCATTTCAGCTAGCTCACGCACCTTCGACAGAAGATCATCCAATATCGGTTTGTGGGTTTTCTTAACAGTGTCTGGCGTGAAATATTCGAGCTGTTATCTCCAAATTTCGCACCAAATTTACTTTATTGGACATAAAACTCGCATGCGTAGAGTGTGTATCGAAGAAAATATTGCAGCTGTAGCGACCAGTGTTAATGACGATCGTCAAATGTCAATTCGTCGCCGTTCTCAGCGATTGGGCATGTGATACTCAACCGCACTGATTTTTTTTGCCCCAATTTGCTGAGTTAAACTTCGTTGACATTTGGTTTCATTAGGACGGTGCAACATGCCACACTGCTCGTGGAACAATGGATATGTTGAGGGATGAGCAGCTTATCTCCCGTTTTGGCCCCGTGAATTGGCCCCAAGATCTTGCGATTTAACGCCTCTTGATTATATCTTGTGGCGTTATGTGAAGTCGTTAGTCTATGTGGACAAGCCGAACACTATTGAAGCCTTACAGGATAACACATTATTCCATTATTCGTGGAATACAGGCTGAAATGCTCGATAAAGTGGCGAAAAATTGGACCTTCCGAATGGACATTTTGAGATGGAATCGCGGACAACATTTACATAAAATTATCTTTAAAAATTAAATGGCAAAGACCTATTTATCGATTCCAATAAAAAATGTTAATAACTACAATTAAAAAATCCCCTTTTATTAGGCCATGCTAAATTTTAGAAAGTTCTATTGAATTTTACGAGAGTTATCGTATCGTACCAGCCGGCCAGTCAACTAGCCAAACAGACGGACGTCGGTCAATCAGTTTAAAAAGTCGTTTTCATCAAAGGATACTTGCTGCTTCAGACGCTTCCTTCTGTGTGTTATATTTTTTCTATTATTAATTTTTGGGGTCTCAAATTCTACGATTGTTTTCAATATGATTGCTTAATATTGATTGTTTAAGCTTTCCTTAAAATTATCAATATTAATATCTGATGATTTTAAAACTTGTGTATGCTTCTTAAAAGCTCAAATCTCTCCACTGAATAATACTGGCTTCCAGACTACATAAATGCAAAAATATTTAAAAATATTTAAAAATATTTATTTAATATTTATGAATAATTCAAAATTATAAAATAGTGGTTTAAATCACTTTTCAAATAGCCGATGCTAATATGTTTAATATATTTGACAAGGTTTCATTCAATCTATAGGACATTTTCGTTATAAAACGTTTCATTTAATTTGGGAGAAATTGAATTGATATCGAAGAATGTTTTATTTAACCTAAAAATGCTATAAAAACAACCTCCACGGGATATTTTAAGACAAAAAAGGTTCATATATCATACTAGCCGACCTGGCAAACGTTGTTTTGCCTTCAAATTTTATTTTTATTGGAAATATTTCATCAATCGGTCTATTATAATAAGAAAGGCCATGGATATTTAATTCATGGTTTGTATGGGAGGTACCACGCCCCATTGTCCAATCCTGCCCATATTTGCAGCAACACTTAAGATATGTACACCAAACCGATGTACCAAATTTTGTTCAAATACCGTAAACAGGAGCAGAAATATTGGATATTTTATTTATGGTTTGTATGGGAGGTACCACGCCCCATTGTCCAATCCTGCCCATATTTGCAGTAGCACTTAAGATATGCACACCAAACCGATGTACCAAATTTTGTGCAAATACCGTAAACAGGAGCAGAAATATTGGATATTTAATTCATGGTTTGTATGGGAGGTACCACGCCCCATTGTCCAATCCCGCCCATATTTTCAGTAGCACTTAAGATATGCACACCAAACCGATGTACCAAATTTTGTTCAAATACCGTAAGCAGGAGCAGAAATAATTGATTTTTAATTTTTTGTTTGTATGGGAGGTACCACGCCCCTTTGTCCAATTGGACCGAATTGTAAATCTGAACCATTCCGGGCACCACCCAGACGCATATACAAAATTTATGCAAAGCGGTCCAGCCGTTTAGGAGGAGTTCAATGACAACGCTCGTACAGTAGAATTATATATATAATGAAAAATGTCCAGTTTTCCACTTTTCCGACGATTTCGACCTTCGGACATAGTTAAAAACCTTCTCCTGGCCGACACGAATAAGCCCTGAAAGTTTCATGAAGATCGGGTACGCCGTGTGAGAGGAGTTCTCTTACAAACTATTTTTGTACACAGACAGACAGATATTCATTTTTATATATATAGATAGATTTAGTGTTGTTTGAATATCTTGTGCTAACTCAATTACAATAGCAAGGGAGAGGATTGAATGTTTTTCATTGCTGTGTAAATAATTTTAAGTTATTATGATAACGAAAAATTGGCATATGATTACAAAAGAAATACTCTATCGCTAACATCATCGCATGAGATTAACATCAAAAATTTTCATGCCCATTCATATCTACCTTACGTAGCTTTTAAACATAGGATTGTAAACCTGGTTGTGGCTATGCGAGCATACAGCTGTTGTCAACACTTTCCTACACAAAGTTCTATATCTGACTATAAATTTATACTTACATACGAGTACGTACATACATATATGTTTGTATATCCATGGATAAATAAATGATGCTTGATTTGAAGCCGTTCAAAAATATCATACACCAATTCAAAATAATAGCTGTCAACTTGTGAGTAATGAGAAAAGTCTCATATTTCATACATTCGTATTCGTTCGCAAATCTTGTTTTATCTGAAGATGTCTTTTCGAATCTGTGAACATGTCTGGTTGTACTGTAAGTTCTAGCCGCAAACATAACCAGATGACAATTGACGTATACGAGTATATACAAACAATATACTCGAACTAAAGAAAAATGTCTGTAAAATTAAAAAATCACAAAATTATTACTGATGGCAACAATAACCAACACAGCGGGGACAAACCCTTTCGTGAGAGAGGTGCCAATAATGATAGGAAAAGTTTTGCGGAGAATTAAAGCACTTTATGAAATGAAACAAATTTAGCACTTGCTGTACATCTATGTACGGAATTCATAAATATTTATAAAGCAAACTGCAGAAGTTAAAGATATGATATGATGTGAGATTTTACATATACAGGTTATGAAAATTTGCAACTAATATACCATAAGAGTACCATTATATGTGGCCTTGAGCTTCCCCGTTTATCATATTCAATTGCCATATGAACATATCACTTTAGAAAAGACAAGTTAAGAAATTATAAATGTCTCCGAAGGCACTTTATATGTGCCCGACCGTGGGGCGAGGGTTAATACAGGCCGCTTCAATCCCCGGTATAGCCACTGTTATGACAAGTGGTTTCAAAAAATTAGAAGTTAGAAAATGAAAACACGGGGGGTTAGAATTTCGATAAAAACTTCTTTTTATTGAACGGTTTACCTTTCTGCTTATATACATATATGGGGTCATATATATTTCCTTTCCTTTCCTTTCGCACTGTTTTTAACAGAGTGAGATCAAAATAAGTACTGAACTGTGTTAGCCACTTCACGAGAGTTCAAGTGTACCTCTCACGAAGAATCTCACTACTTGAGTGCTGGAATGAAGCTATAGTCTTAACAGTTAAAGGAATAGAAATGGGAACGCGTATTTAATAGTGCGTAGGTGGGACGATATGGAATCGTTAGTTTCTCATAAACAGCCACCTCGATGTGTTTGACGAGTTGTCGAGTAATCGGCTAGTCTACTAAATACTTCTGGTCGCCCTCTTCTGTTTCGTCCATCGAGTTCGTTGTCGAAAACTTTCCGTGCCAATGCAATCGCTGTATATTAAACCATGTCTATGTCGGCCTGTAGCTCATACAGCTCATTGTTCATGCATCGCCGATATTCTTCATTAACGATGATGTGTCCATATGTTTTTCGAAGTATTTTCCTCTCGAAAACTGCTAGTACTGGTCCAACCGCTTGTGTCATTACCCATTATTCTGCGCCATATAACAAGACAGGTAGTAATCCAGATAGTAATCAGGTATTGTAAATGGGCCACATCGGCTTACCTCTTTTAGTGCAGTTCATACAAATTAATCGATTTTCAGAAGTCTAGCTTTTTCTCTATAATTTCTAATTCATAACCCACAGCAAGCTGAATTTTTATTCACCTCTTTTATCCATAATTTCTGGTAAAATTAGAAAAATCCATACTTTCTGGTAGCTCCAGTTCAAATGTCAAAATTGATATAAATTAAGAGTTTATAGCGTCTAAGTACCTTTAGGTGATTGGAGGCACCTAAAGGTACTTAGACGCTATAAACTCTTAATTATACTCCAATTATATTCGTAAATAAATGACTCTTTTATTTAACGAGAGTTGGTAGTATGATGAGCAAGAGGTTATCAACTTAAATAAAAATATTCCACTCGATTAGTTAGCTGAGTTAATAGACCAAACAATTAAGTTGGGCGAAGATGTATAAATATGTATGATTTACAATCTAGTATGCAATATTGTAATTGCGATTTTACTTATTAACAGTATGTTTGATTGGCAAAAGCTTTTGGACTATTTCGTTCTTTAAAATTTTCTTTTGGATCTTCGAAATGTTCCAAGTTTAACTCGTAATAGAAGCCCTTTACGAGGGCTTTCCCAAAACTAGAAGATATAAAAAAGACGGCAAAATTTTACTTTATATTTCAACATAATTTCCTTTTAGCTCGATACATTTTTTCCAGCGATATTCAAGAGCTTCCTTACATCGTTCATAGGAAAAACTGTTAAACTCTTTAAGACAGCAATTAACCGCAGACTTCACCTCCTCATTGTTGGCAAATCTTTTTTTGAAGTTTGGAAATGGAAAATAGTCTGACGGAACAACAACGGGGTAAATCTGGTGAACTAGAGCATTGGCTAGACGAGTTTTTCTATCAAACTCCTTAAAACAGCAATTAACCGCAGAGTTCACCACTTCATTGTTGGCAAATCTTTTACCAACCAGCCATTTTTCAAATTTGGAAATATGGTTAAATCTGATGAACTGGAGCATTGTCTTGATGACTTTTTCTTTTCTTATTTTTCCTCAAATGAGGCCTTTTTCCTATAATTTCATCACCTAAACGCTGCAATAAATTAGCATAATATTCACCGTTGATTCTCCTTTTTTTCTTTCTGAAGATAATCAATAAATGCATGTTCTAAAAACAGACACCATGACCTTGCCGGCAGATGGAACCGTCTTCGCCTTCTTTGAACAGGATTCTCCCATTCTAGTCCATTGCTTCGACTGTTTCTTTGTCTCAGGTTTGAATTAATGGACCCTTGTCCCATCCACAGTTACAGATAAAACACAAAATTCGAATTTATTGCGGTGAAACATCGTCAAACACTGAAACATTTTCACGACGCTGTTTTTGCTCTATTGAAAGCAAGCGCGGCACCCACCTTAAGCGCAGCTATCCCATCTTCAAATCTTCAGTCAGTATACGATGTATAGCATTGTTTGAAATGACTATCATTTCAGCTGGTTCATTCAGCTTCAGCCGACCGTCACTCAATACCATTTTGTGGATTTTCTTAACCGTGTCTAACTTAGGCAGCGCAATTGGCTGAACTCTACGACATTCGTATTGGCAGTTCGTACGGCCTCGTTTAAACTCTGCTACCCAACGTTCTACAGTCGAAAACGAAGGAGCAGACAGCCCCTTAGTAGAATCTAGCTCGGCTTTAACATTGGTCGAACTGAGACCTTTCAATTGGAAATATTGAATTACATAACGGTAAGCAATTTGTTCTATGTTTAAAACTTCATTGAGATCGTTTAATTTTGATGACTCAAATAAATACACTAAACAGCGTGACGCCTTGAAACTTAAAGCATATGTTTTATAAGATTGCAACTTTATGCCAAACGAGTTTTTTTCAAACTACTGGCACCATCTATAAGTCAGGTCACATAGTTTTGGGACCGTCGTCGTAGCATAAGTGTAGTAAATAAATTAAACAAATTCAGTGTAGCAAAGAATGTATCCGTCGGTTTTATAAATACATTTATTTACACACATTTCTTTTCTAGTAACGAGTATTTTGCTCCCTATTTCTATAGATTCAAAAATTCGAAATTGTATAACATTTAATGGGTACTAAACCACCAATTTAACCACCAATTTGACCCCCTTACCCCTGTAACTCCTTATGAATACATTGTATTGATCTGAGTTTCTATCTATGGTTTTGCTCCGCAAAAGTTTGCAAAATTTGAAAAAAAATTGACTGGGTTACTTGGTTTGCTTCATTCTGATACTCTTTACACAACCAACTGACTTAACCTATACGAGTATATTCTTAGGTCCTTAACTTTAATAGAGTTACACACAAAATTCGTCAGAGTTGGTACAGGGTGTCCGTCGGGAGGGTATACTACTTTGTTTGTTTATAATTTTTGATTAAGTGAAAGAGAATGGATCTTAAATTGATAAATGTTTTATATAATGTCGGCAATTATGTATGGAATCCAATATCAGATAAATGTCCGCCTCTGTTTGCCTCACCAATGCGAGCCCTTTTGAGCACATTTTTCATTACATTCTCACACATTTCACGCCCCATTTCATTAATTTCATCATGAATTTTGTTTGAGTTGTTCAAGCTTTTCTGGTTTGTTTGCATATCTCCACAAAAAGAAGCCCGGAGTAGTCAAATCTGGCGAACGTGGAGGCCAATCAACATCACCATTTCTTGAAATATCTTGTTATTGAAAGAGGTCTCGCAGTAATTCCATTGTAATTCTGGCTGTATGCGATGTGGCACCGTCTTGTTGATACCACATGTTAATCAAGCCCAAAAGCATTCAGTTGTAGCGTTAAAAAGTTTTCAATCACATCACCATATCGCTCCCCATTGACAGTTACCGTCACGCCGTTTTCGGTTTCAAAAAAGTAGGGTCCAATGATTTCTCCTGACCAAATTGCACACCAGACTGTCACTTTTAATGGATGCAAAGGTAACTAATAAAATATTCATTAATTACCTTTGCATCCATTAAAAGGGTCTTCTATTGCCCAGAATCGACTATTCTGTTTATTCACATATCCATTCAGATGAAAATGTTCCTCGTCACTCATTATGATTTTTTCATGAAAATCGGGGTTGTCATGGACGAGCTGTACCATCCTATTGGCACATGTACGGCGGCGTAAATGGTCTTGTGGAAGGAACTCTTGCATCGATTGAATCTTAAATGGAAACAAATGCAAATCCTGGTGCAAAATTGTGGCCAAAGTTGTTCTTTGAAGACCAAGCTCCTGAGCACGTCGAATTAAGGTTGAAGGTATGTTTTGAACACTTTTTTGAGCAGCAGTAATGATTTCAGCCGATCTTGCAGTATGTTCTGGTCCATGATTGGCCCTATCAGCTACAGACCCTCTTTCCTTGAAATCATTCACTACACGGCAAATAGTGCTTCTTGTTGGCACGTTGTTTCTCCCAAAAATTTCATGTAACTTTTTCATCGTCACAGTAATCGATGATTAATTTTGATAAAATGTTTTAACAATTAAACCACGATGGTTTAACGAATATTTTTCCACAATAAATTTGCCATGTCTCCACTTTACGACTGCGAAATGTAAACTGTCGAGATTAATGTTTACCAAAATGGCGGCAAAACAAAGTAGTATACCTTCCCGACGAAACGCCTGTATAAGTTGATGTTTTGCTAAGGTAATGTCTAGGAATGCAAATGAACAGCATTGCCAAGCCTCTTATGATACTGCACAAATAAATTAACAGATTTTCCCAAATTTAATTTATTCCCTGCATGTCCTAATTTGTGGACTGCAGTAAATTACATTTCTAATCATTTTATTGCTTTGTTGTATCTGGTAAAAATTAAGAGAAATCGACTAAATGCCGACTTCCCTTCTTACACCTCACATACAAATTATCATATATGAATCAATGAATTCGGCGCATGTATTCTGTTTAGCTAAATTAATTCTGAAATTGAAAATAGACTCAGTACAATACCCATTCTGATACCTCATATTCAAATTAACCGCTTCATCGAAATAAAAGTAACTAAACATCTTTATCAATAGAATTTAATTCTCAACAGAATTGATAAATGTGGAAAACTCAATAGCATAACTAAGCAATTTTTCATACCTCCCATACAAATTACTTAACGTATACATAGGGTGATTTTTTAGGATTTAAGTTTTTCACGTTGGCAGCACTGGTTGGTAATGGCGTCCAAACGTCATCTGCCAAAGTGAAAAGTGTACAGTATACTCTGCCATTTCATCATGAAAAGACTAAGAAAAGAGCAACGATTGCAAATCCTTGAAATTTGTTATCAAAATTCGTGCTGTAACAAATGTGCATCGTTTGATATGGCCATTTTATGGTCGTCAGAATCGACCTGCTGAATCAACAATTCGCAACAAATTTCGCACCAAATTTACTTTGTTGGACATAAAACCATCGACTCGCATGCGTAGAGTGTGTATCGAAGAAAATATTGCATCCGTAGCGACCTGTGTTAATGGCGATCGTCAAATGTCAATTCGTCGCCGTTCTCAGCGATTGGTCATGTGTTACTCAACCACAAGGACAATTTTACACGTCGATTTGAGTTTGAAAGCCTGTAAAATTCAACTCACGCAAGAATTGAAGCTGAATGACCTACCACAACATCTAATTTTTGGTGAATGGGCCTTACAAAAACTCAATGAAAATCCGCTGTTTTATCGAAAAATTGTGTTCAGCGATGGGACTCTTTTTCTTGCTGAACGGAGACGTACACAAGCAAAACTGACGCATCTGGAGTGATGAACAGCCAGATGCCAAACATGAATTACCGATGCATCCCAAAAAAACGACAATCTGGTGTAGTTTGTGGGCTCGTGGCATCATTGGCCCATTTTTCTTCAAAGACGACCGTGGAAGAAACGTTACCATCAACGGCGAACGATATCGAGCCATGATACGCAATTTTTTCCCCCCAATTGGAACAGTGCAACGTGCCACACTGATCGTGAAACAGTCGATATGTTGAGGGATTAATTTGGTGAGCGGCTTATCTCTCGATTTGGCCCTGTGAGTTGGCCCCCAAGATCTTGCGATTTAACGCATCTTGATTATTTCTTGTGGGGTTATGTCAAGTCGTTAGTCTATGTGCACACCATTGAAGCCTTACAGGATAACATAACACGCGTTATTCGTGGAATACATGGCGAAAAATTGGACCTTCCGAATGGACATTTTGAGACGGAGCCGCGGACAACATTTACATGAAATTATCTTTAAAAATTAAATGGCAAAGACCAATTTAATATATGATGCAAATTTAAGTGTTTTATTCGATTTTGCAAAAAAAACTATTATTAAAAAATCACCCTTTGCTTTGTATCATTCAACTAAACTAAATTAAGTACTGTGCATTAATTCTGTGCTTTTATTGGTAATAACTTAGCGATTTACCACCTACCGCTTTGGCACTCCACGTATTTTTGCATCATAGCCAAAGGACGTTGACTGAAGGGTTAGGAAAGTCGGTTCACCTCGTTTAAATTTCTGTTCTAATAGAACCATCTTCTAATTTGGACGTATAGTTTGGCTCTTGCCCTTGAACGTACATCTTGCCAGCAATACTTTCGACGACGTACGAGTATTCTATCTATGACAAAACGATTTTCCCATAGATTCGCAATGTTTCAAATTATCTGACGACAAGCATTTGGTACGCACAAATTTTACAGGTTTCCTAAGAGTGACAAAAAACGTACTCAAACTTATGTACGAGTATGCCTACTTTTACCACATGTCTGAGTCTGCTGAAGGTGTTGTTGAAAACCACAAAAAGAGTTTGATTGCTATCTCCGAACGAGAAAAGAATATCTGTTGAAAATAATAGTAGATACTTGTCCGTTTGTATATAAATGCCAATTTCACAAACACATGAACTGGAAATGTGGTTTTTGACTATTTCGCTATGATGTGCATATCCTTAGGCTCAGATTCCTTGCCGATTTTGTTGCCCTTTGATTAAACACAAAGAAACCTTTTGAATGTCAGTTGTCGTCAAAAATAGTTTTAATTTTTTTGTATAGGTATGTTATAACATAATATTCTCATTCTACAAATCATTAAATTCAATTTTGTGATGTCCTATGGCTGTTTAATGAACCAGTTACTTGTGCAAGTTACACATATGTTCGATAGTTCGATACGATATAAATACGTAAAACTGCGTTTTCTGGTTAATACGGCAATTAACTTACCCTGTAAGTTACTCCAGTGCACACTGTGGTAATTCACAAATCTTGCTAGAAAAAATTTAAAAAAAAAAATGTCTGGCAACATTCCTGCTGATCGTTTAATGAGCGTCTCAATACAATAGGTAACTTTAATTCAGTTTTTGTTTGCATGTTTTTAACTCTGATTAGCAAAAATTGAGCTTTAAAGTCACTTGTTGTCAACAGGTGCATTCAGATTTCAAAGAGAAGCGTATTATTTGTATGACTTTGTTCTATGATTAACAAGTCTACGGCGAATTTATTGTCATAATTTTTTTTTTATTACTATTAAGCTTTATTTCAAGAAAATATATTACGATTTTTATTTAAATATTTCCATTGTAAGTATCAAAAATTTTTTTTTTTTTTTTTTTTGTGAGAAGTTCAGAAAGTGCAAAAAATAAAATATTTCCTTCTTTCAAGTAGAGTTAAAGCTATTTTTTTTGTTTTTTATTTCTTCTATCACATTTACACTTAAAAAATATTTATTAAATTTTAATATTTACAAATTTTGAGATATAACTACAAGTATTGCAGCAACTATATATGTTTTTTATGTTTTTTTTTTTTTCAAGTAAGAATCGTTTTCCATGAAGGAGGAAACAGTTAAAGGAAAAAGATAGGACAAATCCTTTTAAGTAGTCAAATAAAAATTTAGTTTAATGCCTCAACAGTATTAGTTAACGGCATTAATTCATAAAAAATATCACAACTGTTCGTCTAAAGTTCTTATCAGTCTGTGGGTTGATAACTTGTTTTTGTTTTCAAATTTATCATTTATTCTGGCAATAAAGTTATGTAGCATGTCTTCCTTAAAACGTTCATGTGACATCAGTGTTGGGAACCTCATGTTTAAGCCACATACTTGTTTTAGGTTTTTATTCTGGACTAGCTGACCCGGCAAATGCTGTTTTGCCTTCAAAATGATGTTTGTCACCTACCATTATTTGATTCAATGTTAATGTGGTAAAAAAAAAATTAATTGCAAAAATCTCATCTCCAACGCCATCCATCACTTCAAATAAAACCTTTTAAACCTTCAAATCGGTCCAACCGTTCTCGAGCTTTAGCGAGACTAACGCACAGCAATTGATTTTTATATATATAGATAGAAGATAGATAACTTGGAGTTTTGGCACATCTTTTATACCAAACCTGACAGCCATATGTCATTGTTGGTCGAATGCACATCTTGTATAACAGCAGTTTATTTGTAGTATTTAATTGGGATCTATGATTGATCAGGGGAAAAATGCTCGGCCACATTTTACAGCTTTGTCCGCATCATGAAGCACGTGTTCTTTAAAGTTCAAATTGTTGTCCAATATTATGCCCAGGTATTTGACCGAAAGCTTTTTCAATGTCCAGAAATACCATTTCCGTACTTTTATTATTCAAAACCGTATTTACAATTCTCTTGACTTGATGAATTGTCGAATGTTGATTCCGAAACCCAAATTGTTCCTCTCTTAAAACCGAATTATTTTCTGTGTGTTCCTTGATCCTCTCCAGAATACATATAATTTTTTCGAATACTTTGTCCACACAGTTGAGCATACTAATGGGACGGTAACTATTGGGGTCCTTGACATCATTCCCAGTTATAAGAACAGGAACAACTTTAGCTTTCCTATAAATTGCTGGGAAATAGCCATTTCGCAAGCACCAATTTAATGCATTTATTATGACATTGAATACAATATCAGGCATTTTCTTCAAAACTTTTGGTTTCATGCCATCTAGGCCAGGAGCCTAGTTGTTTTTTAAATTTTTAACAAAAAATTTAACTTCACCCACAGTTAAAGCTATTTATTTCGGATAGTTCCGGTGTAAATCTATATTTTGGTTAATCTTTCAAGTATTCGCTTTAAGGTAAATCAAAAACATCTTGCGCATTTTTGCGACTGCCATACATTTTTTTCACTTTTCCAGTATGACTCTTTCGAGAAACGACATTTTTGAAGAATGGATAAAAACTCCCAGAATACATCGCAAAAACGCCTTATTGACATTAATAATGGTTAGATATGGTCTTCAAGATACACCAAAAGGCGTGAAAAGAAATCTTAAGGCAAACATAAACATTATTTGTTTTAATCTAACCGAAAAATGGATAAAAAGTGGAAGGCATCGTGACCGTTTCTTAACATCAAATTCAATTTGGCTTGATGAACCGTATATATTGCCTAAAAGTGTTACTGCTACTGCTAGACGGTTCTTTAGAGCAGCAGAAGAGAGTTCAGAAATCACTGGTGTCAATAAAGAATCAATTGAACGGTTTCATATTATTCTGGAAACTTTAGATAGTGGTTACCCTATTGATGAAGAAGAAAAGTTTTATTATTGTCACACGAAATTTATACTTAAACGAATACCCATGGTATATTATGCCAGTTAGCGCCATACAATCCTTTTTCATGGAAAAGATATTATAAGGTCTTGCATTCTTCCTATAGGACAGCTGCCAGAAGAAGCTCAAGAAGCAAGAAATAAGGATACGAGGAAATTTAGAGAGTTGTCTACGAGAAAAACATCGAGAATAGACACAAATACAGATCTTTTCAATCGGCTATTAATTTCTTCAGATCCTTTTATAGCAAGTTTGCGTCGCACTCCTTTTCGAGTTCGAGGTTTAATAACAAAAGAAGTTCTTTCATTATTATCTGTTGATGTTTTCGAGGAAGAAGAATCTTTTAACGATGTTTATGAAATTGAATTGAATTGAAATTAAAATCTCTATGTGTATTTATGTGCTTTATCTGTATTATTAATGTAATAAAGCAAAAAACGAGTGAATAAAACAATTACTATTAAGTATTTATTAAAAATATTAAAATTATTTTAATACTAAAAATGACTACATAAGACTCTACACATAAAAACGCACCTAATAATTTTATTATATGATTAATTAGTTGTATTCAACGTAAATATTAGTATATATATAACTACAAATAATCTCAGAGCATGTATTTAAGGAACCAATCTTTTATCTTAAAAATATATTTTTTGTTGACAGTGTGAACTATTTACTTCTTGCGTCATTTTACTAAAAAAAACTTTTTTCTAAAAAACCATTGATTTTTTACAATCATTTACTAATTTTAAATCATTTTTTGTTTAATATATAAGTGAGAAGTGAACCCTACGTAATTTATTAATTTTGTCCAGTTAGATTTGTGATCTACCACACTGTGCAGTGATTGAACATTTTGTGTAAATCGGATTTCGTGCAATCGGATCAAATGCAAAAGCGTCAATTTACCATAGCACAATTTTGAGAATGTAAAAGTGGTGTTGGATACAAAGATTTTAATTTGAATAAAATACCGGGATGCTAAACTTTGTCGAATGCCCCAGGAAACTATGTATTGATTCCAGTTAATGAAATATAGTAAAATTGTTGGAAACATTTAAAAAAAAAAAATTTACTTTTCTAGAGGTGGGTTCAGTCCTTATATAAGTAGTTTTTTCCCACTGGGCGGATTTTGCCCAATTGGCCAATTTTGCCCAAACCGAGTATATATATGTACTCCATTCAATGGTACATTATTTTATACATTTTAAAATGAAACGTTTACATTACTATTGGTGGCGATATGGCGAGGCGACGTGAATCACTTTATAGACTTTCACCTGATGGCACTTTATATTGGTTTAAATTATCAAAATATTTTGTTCTCTTTTTATAATCTTCCAGTTTGCAATAGTAATGCAAAAAACAGTCACCTATAACAATATCTGGAGATCTTGGCGCTAACAGAATGTAGTTTCTAGAAATCATCTGATTGCAGAAATTTTATTGTAATTCGAAAATATTTTAAAAATCGCTTGTCTGAGCTTATTTTCATTTAAATTTTGCCTTTAAATGGCCTTACGTGTTGTTAGTCACGAATTCAAACTTTATAGGGCGAATACTGAAGAGACATTCATTATCATATACAAAATTTCAGAGTTTTAAAATTTTTATATTTTTTTTTGTATTTGTTTGTAATCATTTCACTGCCAAACATATTTCCTTGTGTCTCAAACTATCAATCTCAAAATTTCAGAGTTTTAAAATTTTTATATTTTTTTTTGTATTTGTTTGTAATCATTTCACTGCCAAACATATTTCCTTGTGTCTCAAACTATCAATCTCAAAATTGGCTGCTTCGTCGTTGGCAACTAAAACAGATTCCTTTTTAGAAACTCCTTTGGAAAGTGATTGGAGTAATATGCTTGTTATACGAGTGTGCAGCTTGTAATCGATAAAGTCATTAAATATTAAAGGGTTATCCAGTTAGTGGTTTCAAAGCAGCCGGTCCGTCAAGGCTGTCAGCTGTGAAATATCTATCATGTGATGTGTTATTTTTTTTTTTAGAGAAAGGTCTGCCACCTACGAATATGAATCGTTTAGCAACCGAAGAACGCGCAAAAATAGTTAAAAATTTACTACAAAAGTAGTAATTCAAACGTGGGTCCATTTTCTTGCAACCACTTCCATAGCATACCAGTATCCTTGCACTAAGGCGGTCCCAAAACTACACGATATGACGTATAAGTGCCATCTACAGTTTGAAACAAATATTTTGGTGAAAAGTGGCAACCTTATAAAACATATAATATTTTTTTTTCTTATGTGACCCATAAAAAGTAAATGATTTGAGTGAATTTAAAGCCGATCCAGATTATACTCTGGGGGACTCTGCTCCTTCGTTTACGACTGTACAATATTGGATAGCAGAGTTTAAACGAGGCCGTATAAGCTGCCAAGACGGCCACCGTAGTGGCCGACTAATTGTGGTGTCCACGACAGATACTTTTAAGAAAATCCACAAAATGTTATTATATGATCGTCGGCTGAAAGTGTGAAAGCGTGAGCTAGCAGAAATAAAACACATTCCAAAAAGTACACTGTATATTGACTAAAGATTTGAAGACGAGAAAGCTGTGCGCAAGATGACTGCCGCGCTTGCTTTCAATAGAGCAAAATCAAAGTCGTGAAGATATTTCGGTAGAGTGTATGGCGATGTTTCTCCGCAATAAATCCTAGTTTTTGCAAGGGGGGTGACTATGGTCTTTATATGCGACCCACTGTTCATGGAAATGGCAAGATTATAAAGAAATTTGAAGGGACTGGAAGCGTTATAGATTTGGCCAGGCCTGCGCATCATCGTAATGTACCCACTGTCGAAAATATCGCTTCAGTCACTGAATGTGCGGTTAATAGTTCGAATTTGTCGATTCCACGACATTCTCAAAAATTTTGTCTATTTTATGGCTCATTATGGCGTATTTTGCAATAAGATTTGCACTTCCATCCGTATAGAGTCCAACACACGCAACAATTAAAGCCGAGTGACCGCTCACAATGCCGAAGGTAAGCTGATTGGGTACTACAGCAACAGGCTTTCAATGCTGACTTTTTCGAACAAAATTTTCGTCAGCGATGAAACTCCATTTCTTACTCGGTGGTTAATGTTTATGTAAAATTGTCGAAAAGTAAAATTGTCGCATATGAGGTACAGAGAACCCAGAAGTGATTGTGAAAAGCCATTGCATCTGGAAAAAGTGACCGTTTGGTGCGCATTATGGTCTGGAGCTGTCATTGGGCAGCATTTTTTGACGGAACGATTAACGTCAATTCAGAGCGCTGTGGCTGTATGACAACTGACCATACTTTTGACACCGTAAAATGGATAACCCATTAGAAATTTGCTTAAGAAATATTTTCGATTAAGATCATTTCCTTTCTTCTTATATGATCTATCGCGTGAACATTTGCAAGGATTATTATTTATTTTTATCATATGCAAATTATGTTACTTTGAAGATCTTCTCTCTTTCTTCTTTATTAATAATAAAAAAGCAATACAATGTCCAACAGCTTTAAATATATGAATTGTACAGCAGTGGAGATCTATATAGCATCACACGCTAGGTTTTGTGTTTATTAAAAAGTATACGTAAGTATTTATTGTTATTTATTTGTTATTTGTTATTTATCTATTATTTATTATTTATTTATTTTTTATTGTAAATTTTATATTTTCAACTTTAAAATAAGAAAATTTAAAAATTAAATGAATTATTAAAGATAGTTAAAGTTTACTTTGAATTAAATATGCATATTGCATATTTATGCATAAGACATGTCTAATTGATATTTTGACATGTCTAATATGAATATAACCGATATATATATAAAATCGAATATATAAATCTATAATTATATAAGGTGTAATAAAAAATAATCCATTATTTTTTAATGACATTGAGGGCTTTATTTAGCATAATTAGAATAATCCAATGTGGCCAAATATGCACCGTTTCTTTCGATAATTTGTTGGAATTTTTAATACAATTCTACCACTACTCTCTTATAAAAACCCTCGTTTCAATTGAGACTGTCGACTTTCAAACGGTGCTGTTGTGACTAATTTTTCGCCAGCAAAATCTTTCGTCATAGACAGAAATTGTTGGTAATCACTTGGTGTTAGGTCCGAAGTGTAAGATGGATGCCAAGCTCCTGTAACTTTTGGCGAGTCACTATATGGCCTGACGTTGTCATGACGGTACGCAATTTCATTCAAAATTGGCTAAAGTAGGACACTTCTGAACTATTGTTTCCTTAGACCGTCCAATTATTAACACCGCAAGTCCGGATTAGGAGATTTCTTGTAGGAGAGCAGCTCATAGCAGATGATACCCTCTCAGTCCCCCCAAACTCACAGCAAAATCTTTCTGATTGTAAATTTTGTGTTGTCCAACGTTTGCGCCCGTCCACCGCTATTCCATCTCAGCAGTTTTTAATTGACGTTGTCGTAAATGAGTTAGTTTTTATTACCAGTCACCATCTGTTTTAGAAATAATTAGATTTTGTTGCGATCCAGCAGTGATTCGCCATAGGAAATTCGGTGCATGAGAATCAAAAACATCAATTCGTTTTCAGTTCATTCATATAGTTTTAAATGGTTTGTTTGTGCAATTTTTACTTGGGCAATTAATTCCAAGTGCTTGCATTAGGGTCGAACCTGAGAGTTTCCATTTTTCTAGCGACATTTCGATAATTGGCCTTCCAGAACAGAGTGCATTTTTGACATCAAAATTACCGGAAAGGAATCGATGAAACCAGAAATGCGGATGATGGACTGTTGCACTCATAAACATTATTCACGTTTTCAGCCACATACCGCGTTTTCTGCCAAGCCTGTGAGCCATTTACGAATATGGATCGTTTAACAACCGAAGAACGCGTAGTTATTCGTAGCTAAAACTTACTACAAAAGTGGTGACTACATTTCGTGCACTGCGGGGTGATTGTGGTCGTCATAATAGATCTACTGTGCAAGAAATTGGCAAGATTGTAAAGAAATTTGAAGAAACTGGAATGGTTACGAATGTAATCAGTCCTGTGCATTACCGCAATGTACTTGCTGCCGAAAATATCGCTTCTATTAGTGAAAGTGTTGCAAGGGTAGGTCCACTGAGACTGCCTTGCATCCTTCATCGAAGGTTCACTCGCCGTCAAGGAGTATGCTTTGGTAGCCTTTCTAGATAGAAAAGGGGCGTTCAATAAAGTTTCTCCTGATACGATAGTTGCAGCACTATGTAACCTGGGGACGTTAGCATTAGGAGTCTAGTGTATGACTTTCTTACGAAGAGACGTATCAGCGCTAGATTAGGGTAGTCAGACCTGCACAGATATATTAGTAGGGGAACACGTCAAGGGAGTGTTCTATCCCTCCTACTATGAAACCTCGCTCTGAGCAGTATTCTGCTACGTTTAGAGGAGGCTGGTGTCAAGGTTATCGCATACGCGGATGATGTGTCGATAGCAGTTACGGGGAAGTTTTTGGGAACACTCAGAGACATTCTTCAAAGAGCGCTTCTCACAATAACGAAGTGGGCAGGGGAAAACGGTCTTGGAGTAAGTCCAAATAAGACCGAAGTGGTTCCACGAGATACAGGATTCCACCTGTGGACCCCATCTCCCTGGGGGGTACTGAAATTCATTTCGCGGATTGTGCAAAATACCTAGTTGTAGCTAAATTTCAAACTCAACATTCTAGGCAGGGCGAAAAAGGCCACAGTGGCGCTATATGCGTGCAAGAGGGCAATAGGGTTTAAGGCCTCGCATTTTTCACTGGTTGTATACTGCAGTAGTAAGACCGATAATGCTGCATGGTGTTATCGTCTGGTGGAAGGCTTTTGAGAAGTTCACATACTGTAGGATACTGGACAAGATCCAAAGGATGGCTAGTCTGTGCATCAGAGGTGCGCTTCGTACCACCCCTTCCTATGCACTAAATGTAATTTTGCGTTTGCTACCCCTGGACATAATTAGTATGCAGAATGCCGCAGTTGCACCGGTAAGATTAAGAGAGCTGCCACAGTGGCCAAACAGTGGTAATGGGCACAGTCCTCAACATGATGCCTGACATAACAGGCACTACTAACTACACTCTGACTGAACCACTGTTGGACAAGAAGTACCGTATACTCATACCACATAAAGATACATGGAAATGTAGAACACCTGATGTAAGACTGTATGTTGACTTCTACACTGACGGCTCAAAATTAAATGATCAGTTAGGTTTCGGAGTCTACTCCAGATATCTGGGGCTAAACATAGCAAGAAGGCTTCTGATTACTGAGACGAGCTGGCAAGACTAGGGATAACCTCTCTGACTCCAGCCGAGTTGGAGTCCGTGGGCATGCTTAACGCCATTGCAAGCTCCTACTGCGAGATAGAGCATATTTAACTCCAAATGGTAGGTGGGCGTCTGTCCGAGGCTGTAATCATTCCAAACAGGTGTCTCGCCTAGATCTGAAGTGTTCACACACACTGCTGTCGCTATCAAGACCCGGTGTCTCATTACGTGTATATGCCATAACGAGACACTGTCTGATTGGAAGACATGCCGTGAGATTGAAGGTTGTGATTAGTGACTTCTGCAGGAGTTGTGGTGATGAAGAGGAGAAGGAGTCCATAGAACATCTTCTCTTCTATTGCCCTGCCCTGGCGACTACGCGGGGATCAACGCTGGGCTCTTATTTCTTTAGGGACCTGGGAGATCTGGACGATGTAGATATTGCCCCTCTTAAGAGCTTCTTGAGGCGCTCAGGATGGTTTAACGGGGGAAACTAGGAACATTCTTATCTCTAGTTTCCCTGGGATCACAATGGACTACACGGTCTAAGTGAGTCTGTCTATTCAGACTGCCACACTGATCTAACCTAACTTAGTGAAAGTGTGTCGGATAACCGAACCGAACTTCAATTCAGAACGCCATGGTCGTATGATAACCAACTTTTTTCGGTCTGCAATAGAAGGTTATGAACTGGACGATATGTGGTTTCAACAAGCCACACAACATAACCGATTTCGGCTTTATTGCATGTGAAGTTTTCAGAAAATGTCATTTCACATTTTGGCAACGTCAATTAGCCACCAAGATCATGCGAATTGCAGCCTTTAGACTTTTTTATTGGGCTACGTCAAAGACCGAGTTCGCGCGGATAGTTCCCAAACGTTAGAGTATTTGGAAACCAACATTCGTCAGGTTATCTCTAAGATGTCTCTCGAAATATGCGAAAAAGTGGTTGAAAACTACCTCAAAAGGATCCACTGCAGCTACCAATCCAGTGGCAACCATTTAAATGACATTGTATTTCTTACATAATAGCAGAAGCCAAGCACTATAATGAAATAAAAGCTTCAACGAAATCATAGCTTCATATGTGTGGATTCTTTTGAGGCAGTTTTCGAAAAATACGGCCCTATGACGCCTCCACTTCACAGACTTCTGGTTTCTCCGAGCCCCATATACGACAATTTAGCTTGTTGACGTAACCACTGAATGAGAAAATTTTGTTTGATTGAAAGCCCAGGTTTCAATCACCACTTTTGTAATAAGTATTAACCATTTTTACGCGTGCTTCTGTTGTTTCGAAGATGGAAAACTTTTCTCTAAATAAGTAACACTTTAGATGACAGGTATTTTGTGGCTGAAAGCTGAAACAACTAAATGGATAACCCGTTACAATCTTACGTTTAAATATTTTACTATTTTCTATGGTTTTTAAAATGACGATTTTATAAAAAAAATATTGATGTTGGTTTGGCGATAGCTCCGGAAAGCAATTTAAGGACCTTCCACAATTACTACATAAAATTCTCTTCCGGCTGGTTTGGACCTGCGCATAATTGCTGCTGTAATTATAGACAACAGTTAACAATAATATCAATTATACCATGAATATATCCTTATTAGCTATTCACGAAATCAAATGCTCGCATGTCTGTCGAATTACTGCCCATAGAACATCTGCTACATTCCTTCCCACATCTGCTGCTAACTGCTGACAGTGAAGCAACCAAAACGAACGTATAAAAACAGCAAATTTCGCCTGACAATGTCATGCATACACTTAAGTAATTTGAGAACTTAAGAAAAATACAAAAAAAAAAATCTCATTCAAAGACCTAAACCGACGAGCCGACTTTTGGGGGGCTTCTTTTGTTTAAACTTTGGTTCAAACTGCAAAACTGAAATAAGAGAAAAAAAAAATCGAACGAAAAACAGACACCACTCGCCTAAGTGGCTTATTACATGTCGTTCCTTGATGAAGATGATGATGTTGCTGGATTGTCTATCTGTACGTCTGTCTGTCTGTCTGTCAGTCTGCCTGACTGCCTATCGGTTGGTGAATATGTTGTGGTAGTCACTGTCGTTGTTGTCATCGTTATCGTAGCCGTTGTTGCTTGCCCGGGTGGAGGCACCGGTGGAATAGTAGTTGCCATCAGTGGCCCTCTCTCCGGTTGGTTGGGAAGGCATGGCACTTTTGGCAGAGGGTTTTTGTATTATTTATTTTTCGTATTTATTTTAAGGCTGTTTTTTAGGTTTTTGTTCTCTCATTTGTGGCATTCGAGCACTTTGTTGCTGTGCATATGGCATAGACGACCGAAACTTGATGAATTGGGAATTAATTCCTTTGACATCGTTTTCATGCTAAAATAAACACATGTTGTTTTTGTAATGCTTACAAATTATAATAAAAAACGTAATAAAAAAAAAGCGTCTCACTCATGAAAATGTGTTCGCTGAAAAAAAAACAAATTTTCCTAATTAGATGTTAACGTTTTTCTTTTTTTTTCATCATCATATAATGATGTATCGGGCAGACACTTGAGGTTGAAATCAATCAAAGCTAAAGTGATGAGAGGAGATATTAAAAAAAAAACTAAAAATTAAGAAAAAACTAATCTATATTAGAGTCGGGCCAGAGTAGCTCAAAATCATGTTGGTTTGTAGAAACTACTTAAATATGCGTAAACATTATTTCCATGCCGAGTCAGTAGTTTTTGAAATTTTTGCCCTTATACTAATGTATTTCTCTCTTCTGTCGATATGCTCGAAAGCTATTCTGATTCAAGATTGGTAACAACGTTCAAGGCAAAATCAAAAGCTAAGATTTTCCGATTCTTCTCCGATCCGATCATTCTCTATTTGACTCTTGTCCACAATTGGTTTGATATCATTATACCTTTACCCGAAGGAATGAATATATAGCATTTGATTCGGACAAAAATGTATCACCCCGAAGAAGGCGATTGTAATATATAGCTTGGCTTTTTAATTCGATTTCCATGTGCCGAACTGGTTAGCTAACTGCTAGACAGGAGAACTGATGTATATTCCTATGAAACTTCTCAAAAATTGACGCAGCCTAGTGGCAGGTATTGTAAATGGGCTGTATTGCACCATCCATTTTGGCACATTCCATACTAATTGACCGATTTCCGAAATTCAATTTTTTCCATAAAACTTCCAGTTCAGTGACCAAGTTATTTTCAATGTTTTTCCACTTTCCAAAATCGCTTTCTTTGTATTGAATTGTAGTGGCCAACAGAAAAAAAGATCGAAGAATTGCGTGGTTAATTCGGCGATCTTTTTTGAACCACCCGTTTTCATCCCATCCCATACTAATTGACCGATTTCCGAAATTCAATTTTTTCCTTAAAACTTCCAATCCAGTGACCAGGTTATTTTCAATGTTATTCCATTTTCCAAAATCGCTTTCATTGTATTGAGTTGTAGTGGCCAACAGAAAAAAAGATCGAAGGATTGCTTGGTTAATACGCCGATCTTTTTTGGACCACCCCTTTTCATCCCATCCCATGCAAATTGACCAATTTCCGAAATTCAATTTTTTCCGTAAGACTTCTAGTTCATTGACCAGATTATTTTCCATTTTTTCCATTTTCCAAAATTGTTTTCATTGCATTGACTTGTAGTGGTCAACAGAAAAAAAGAGATCGAAGGATTGCGTGGTTAATCCGCCGATTTTTTTCTGGCACCGCCTATACTAAACAGCGATTTAACCCTCATATTCTTAGCTTCATGTTTGTCAAGCAGTTGCGATGCATTCAGCCAAATTCAATGCACATCTTGCGTTACATAAACTTATTTCTAAAAACTGAATTGGTTCCATTGTCCCGTTCCTTCTATTGCTTCTCATACAAGGAGCTACATACATATCTTGCAAACAGTTATTTTTTAACAGAAATATTATGGAACATCCTCTGAGAGAGCTGTCAATGTCTATAAAGAAATTTTGAATATTTTTACTGCATGATAATTGGAGA
>JAHXMU010000118.1:6144144-6157182 GCA_019455685.1 Philornis downsi | reverse complement strand
GAAATTTTGAATATTTTTACTGCATGATAATTGGAGATATCATAGAATATTCTGCAGCAAACTTAATGCTTCTCCTCAATGTTATCGCAACCTCTTCATCTGTACCGGAGCTATTAATTGACGGATGGTATTTTTCCGAGTGCAATCATGAGCCAATACTGGCGGTCGAATGCGTATTTTCTGCATAATCATACACAACTACACCGATATTTTCGAAATTACAGCCGTACGACTGAAGCGTTGCAGCCAACCCAGCTCAGACATTCATTCTGCTTATAGATGGATGTACATGCATACACCTATGTAGGTATCATATGGAACCTAAAAGAGTTCCAGTCGCCATCCCCTGGGTAGTTACTCTCGGTGCAAATTATACGGTTTACCTCTGCTTCGGCCTATGCCTATTTGCCTGCTTTTTTTTATTTCTGTATTTGATCATCTTCAGAGTTGTTTTTTTAGTTTTTAGATTTTTTTGGCATTTGATATCTTTGTTAAAAACAACAACAGCGACAACGACAACGTACATTCTTTTGAGTCAAGTTGCTGCTGCTGCTGCCACTGCCGCATTTACATGCTGTTGTTGTTGCTGGAGTGTTGGTTGGTAACATTTGTAGCACTCCATTCCATTCATTTGGTATTTGGTTCTTAGGTTTCTGGTCATTGCACCGACTTCAATGCCAGTCAGTGTCAAAGCCGGTGATGGCGATGGTGATGGCATTCTGGGTTCTGACTCCTGTCTTAACAATTTCAAATTTGCTTTTTTTGTCTGTTTTGTTTCGCTTTTTTTGCGTATCACTGTTTTTTTTTTTTTTCTTTTTTTGTGCTCATTTTTGTTAAGCAGGTGTTTGACTTTTTGGTTAGCAGCAGCTAAAACCACCTATCGTCGAATTTGATATGTGGCTGCTGGTTGGGTAAAGTGTTTTCGAGTGTGTTAGGTCAGTATTAAGGTGACCATATTCTAATATATTGCTAAACCAAAAGAAATTGCTGCTTTCTAATTGGAACCGAAGGTTTCCTTTCTTCGGCACACACTTTTTTTAATCTGAATACCTGACCAAAGAATGTCTCAACTTAGGGAAAAATTGTCAAAAAAAGTATTCAGTTTTCTATACGGTGGCCGGCACTCGAAATATTACGAATTAAAAAGCTGTAATTTTGACAATTTGTTTATTATTCTTTTTTTTTATTTGGAAGCATCAATATAAAGCAAAAAATTTCAAATTAAAAATATATATATACAGTTGAACTTCTATAACTCGAACTTCTATAGTTAAAATCTTTTTTAAGTCGAAGCAAATCTAGTGTCAAGAGCGCTTATGTGGTGAATTCCCTTTAGTTTTGCTTCCATAACTCGAACTTCCATAACTTGAATTTCTCCATAACTTAAATAAAAATGGTGGCACAAGCTTCTGTATGTCGAATTTTTTTCGAAGAGGATGACATGCCTTTAATGTTCTTAAGCAATCCTAATGAAGATCTCAACTTTGTGGAAGCGAACTATGAAGCCTGGCTAAGTTTGAATCATATAACTTCCAATGGGACTCTTCTCGATTACATTGAAGTTGATGATGATGTTGTTATATCAAGTTATCCTACAGATGACGATATAGTCCAACAGTGCTCTAACCATTTAATAACTCATACTGAAAGCTTATCAGATAGTGATGAGGAGGGTTCAGTGGAAGAAGTTATTAGAAAACCATCCAGAAAAACTGTGGAGGATTCCTTAAACAATTTATTCTTGTATTTACAAACAAATGAAAATACAAACGATGAGCACTATAAAGCGCTAAATAAAATAGAGTTACTACATACTCACGACAAAAAAGAACCCATTCAGCAAAAAATAACAACATATTTTAAATAAATATATCTGTGTATGTATGTATGCCTAAAATAAAACTGATTGAATTTTAATGCAGGGCGTGTGTTTTCTTAAGACTAAAAATTAACAAATGTACAGTATATGTATGCAATTCCATAACTCGAAATCTCCTCGAATTCTCCATAAGTCGGATTTTATTTTAGGATAATGGATAACATACATATACAGTTCAACTGTATATGTATGTTATTAAGCAATGTAGCCATTATGACAACAGCATCGAGTATGTCCGGAAAGACTTCACACATGGCACGAATGTGGTCTGATAGTTTTTTCTCCCATTCTCGGAGAAGAACAACCTGTAAGAAATTGAACGTCACATATTTTTTGGTTGATACAGGGTGATTTTTTAAGATTTAAGTTTTTCCGGTTGGCAGCACTGGTTGGTAATGGCGTCCAAACGTCATCTGTCAAAGAGAAAAGTGTACAGTATATTCTGCCATTTCATCATGGAAAGACTAACAAACGAGCAGCGATTACAAATCGTTGAAATTTATTATCACAATTCGTGCTCTGTGACAAATGTGCATCGTTTTATACGACCATTTTATGTCGTCATAATCGACCTGCTGAATCAACAGTTCGTGCTGTTATCTCCAAATTTCGCACCAAATTTACTTTGTTGGACATAAAACCATCGATTCGCATGCGTAGAGTGCGTACCGAAGAAAATATTGCAGCCGTAGCGACCAGTGTTAATGACGATCGTGAAATGTCAATTCGTCGCCGTTCTCAGCCATTTGGCAACCACAATGAATTTTTTTTCGTCCCGATGGGCTGAGTTGAACTTGATTCACATGTGGTTTCATCAGGACGGTGCAACATGCCACACTGTTCTTGAAATAATGGATATGTTGAGGGCTGAATTTGGTGAGTAGCTTATCTCTCGCTTTGACCCCGTGAGTTGGCCCCCAACATCTTGCAATTTAACGCCTTTTGATTATTTCTTGTAGGGTTATGTCAAGTCGTTTATCTATGTAGGCACTACTGAAGTCTTACAGGATAACGTAACACGCGTTATTCGTGGAATACAGGCCGAAATGCTCAAAAAAGTGACGAAAAATTAGGCCATTCGAATAAACATTTTGAGACGGAGCCGCTGACAACATTTACACGAAATGTTGGCGAAGAGCAATTTATCGATTCCAATAAAAAATGTTAATACATGATGCAAATTTGAGTGTTTTATTCGATTTTTTTAAAAAATTGCGTTTAAAAACGACCCTTTATACCGCAAAAAATTTCAAATTTAAAATAAAATATGTTATTAACCAATGTAGCCATGATGATAGCATCGTGTATGTCCGGGAAGACTTCACACACTGCACGAATATGGCCTGATAGTTTTTGTCGCATTTTCAGCGAAGAATAAACTTTAAGGAGTTGAACGTCTAATATTTTTTAGTTGATATATCGGACTTCATAATGAACCACATGGAATTATCCATTGAGTTGAGGTCCATAGAATGTAGTGGCCATTGTTGTTAAGAAATGAAGCAGGAAACTCTTTCTTGTAAAAAAAAAACGTTGTGTTTCATGGTTTTCATTGTATGCTACCGAATCCTGTTGAAACGTCAAATGATTTTCACCGAATTGTTTGCGTGTTCAAGACAACAAAGAATCGTTTAAGATCTTTCCACGATAGATTTGTTGACTTGTCTTCGCACGTTATTCGCTGAACTAAATTGTCTCTTGATTTGCACCCTAACTATACACGATGCTAATCCGTAAAAATTTTTTTCATCAAAAAATAATTGTAAAAATTTTCAAGCTCTCCACAAACATGCCAAACTGGCCAAACTGCCTTTAACGCTGGTTTTAATTTTTACACTCTTTGTATTCTACAGGGCTTCAGTCGTAATTAATTTTCTGATATGCGTCCCATGCTACGATTAGACACATTGCCATTTTTCGCCAATTCAACTGTTTGGATTATATTCGAACTCTTTTCGGTGAAATTTCAGTTTTTGACGGCCACTTCCATGGCATACCAGTATCCTTGCACTAAGGCGGTCCCAAAACTACACGATATGACGTATAAGTGTCATCTACAGTTTGAAAACAAATATTTTGGTGAAAAGTGGCAACCTTATAAAACATGTAATGTGTTTTTTTATGTGAGCCATCAAAAGTAAATGATTTCAGTGAATTTTTAAACATGGAAAAAATTGATCACCGTTATGTAATCCATTATTTCCATTTGAAAGATCTCCGTTCAACCAATATTAAAGCCGATCTAGAGTATATATGTAGTCTGGGGAACTCTGCTCCTTCGTTTACGACTGTAAAATATTGGGTGGCAGAGTTTAAACTAGGCCGACCACCGCCAAGACGACCACCGTAGTTGCCGACTAATTGTGGTGTCCACGTCAGATACTTTTAAGAAAATCCACAAAATGTTATTGTATGATCGTCGGCTGAAAGTATGAAAGCGTGAGCTAGCAGAAATGAAACACATTCTAAAAAGTGTTATACATTGTATATTGACTGAAGATTTGAAGACGAAAAAACTGTGCGCAAGATGAGTGCCGCGCTTGCTTTCAATAGAGCAAAATCAAAGTCGTGAAGATGTTTCGGTAAAGTGTATGGCGACGTTTCTCCGCAATAAATCCGAGTTTTTGTGTTTTGGTTGTAACCACGGATGAGACAAGGTTCCACCACTTCACACCTGAGACAAAGAAATAGTTAAAGCAGTGGACTGGAATGGAAGAATCGAGTCCAAAGAAGGCGAAGATGATTCCTTCTGCAGGCAAGGTCATGGCGTCTGTATTTTGAGATGCGCATGGCATAATTTGTATTGCTTATCTTCATATAGGAAAAAATCATCTACCGCGAATATCATACTAATTTTTTGCTCAGTTTAGCTAAAGAAATTGTCGAAAAAAAACGTTATTTCATCAAAACAATGCTCCAGTTCACAACCACTATTGAGATGGCTACAATTAATTAATTAAAGTTGGAATTGCTTCATCAAGCACTTTATTCGCCAGATTTTACTACATCGAACAATTTTCTAGTTTCAAACTTGTAAAACTGGCTCAACGATAAAAGATTTGCCTAACAATGAGGAGATGAAGTCTGATGGCTATTTTAAGGAGAATGACACTTCTTACTATAAACAGGGTATAGAAGCTATTAAATATCGCTGGAAAAAGTGTATTTTAAAAAATAAAGAAAATGTTTGCCAACTTTTTTGTGTCTTTTATGTTAGGTCGGCCAGTTTTAAGACCACCCTCATAACGTCCAATAGTCCGACGCATAAACATTTTGGGCACATGTAAACGTCGTAGCTCGTTAGTAATTGCTGGTTGTGATTTTTTAGCCGAATACAAAGCAATAACACTGTTGCATTTGAATTCCATTTCGATAGCTTTTTTTACTGTGATATTTCAAGTAAGATCATTGAAAACTGTACATATAAATACACTATTGATAATTTAGACGAATCGCCTCACATTTTTCAGTCAATAATGTGCAAAATTCAAAATATTGCCTCAAATTCAAAATATTGCCTCTCCCTATAATGCCAGCTAATTCAATATTCCCTCTCTTTTGATGGATACATGGAAGTCGTAAAAGTCAAAACGAAAATAATTAAACTTGTGTATGGGATACTCAAAGATCTAGTTAGAAGTAGATATTTCACTTAAACCTAACTTCCTTAGACCTGATGCTACCTTGTCCATTTGTACCAAAATTGTAAATTTGATGAAAGCAAAAAAACAGTACATTCCGTTTTTAATGAATCTGGGAAGCATAATCCACATAACTCTAGATTACAAAGCTAACAAAATGCTGCCCTAAGCCTTTTGCCTACTATTCCTGATATAAAAATTCCCACTGAATTCAAATTTGCAGTCATACATTTTTGATTTGGTTAAGTTTGTATTTTTCGAATTTTGAAAAAAAGTGACGTTCGCTAATTTCCAATTTTCTTCGGACCTACTGTACCGATTTCAAAGTAATGTTTATGAAATTAAAGGCAATTGAACTTCCTATCAAAAGTATATGAAATACTTTTTAATCAAGCTATCAGTTTAACAACTTCTTTATTAAGTTTTCGACGGTTTCTTAATATTTTTGACAAAATTTAAAAAAGAAATGTTTTTGAAAAAAAATTTTTTGTCCTCTTTTAAACATTAAGGTATAATCATTTGGAAAGAAAATAAGCCCTTGCTGATCAAAATTGAACTGAAAATATAGACTTTTTTATAAGAACTTAAGTAAAAACACGGAAAATCAATTTTTTCCGCCAACATTATGATTTATGAACGTGTAATAGTTCAGCTTAAAATCTAAATAAATTATTAACGTCAGTTACTTCAATATCAAAAAATCACAAAATTCATTTCAATTTTTTTAAGTTCTCTCTTGCTGTCGGACAGAATGGCTGGTAGACATGATAACTGCTGTAAATCTTTATGAAACTTCTTAAAACTTGATACAGCATAAAAATTTTGGTAGATCATAGTCGGGCATTTCCAGCAAAAGAAAAAAAAATGGAAGCCATTCAAAAAGAATTACATTTTCACCACTTCTAAAAATGCAATCCATGTATATTTATCACTTCCAGCGAAATAGTTTTGAAACAAGTACCAAAACCACAATATTCAAGTACTCAAAAAAATTGGTTTTATTTTCATTTAAGTGTTCATTTTCATTTAAGTGTTTCATTTTCATCTAAAGTGTTTGGTTTAAAGTGGTTGGGATAACATTTATTTACCCTTCTTTACATGATGACCGATACGGCAAGTTAGTCATTCTATTTGTAAAAATTACAAATTGTAAATATTCATAAAAATTCACACATATTCAAATAAAGCGTATACTTGTACATTTCCATTTATGTCGCTAAGAGAATGTCCGTTCCCAGTACTGTGGATTGTTGTCCATGGCAGTGAGTATATAAATTTCGACAGTGAAAAACATGAAGCGTCCTTCTAAATCAGTGCCTGTTTTTTTTTTGTTAGATGGACCACGCTCAATCGAGTTACAAAATTATGAGAAACATTTGGTCAGAATACTCTTGGTACTTTATAAAAACTATGACAAACATTCTCCTTAATATTCTATATAGTTCTTATGTCATTTTTCTTGCTTACATATATTTTTTTCATTGATGCTCCGAAGTAGTTAGGAAAACATTTATTTCCCTTCTTCACAAGATGACCGATTCATTCTATTTGCAAAAATTACAAATTACAAATATTCAGACATCAAATAAAGTGTATACATCTCTATGTCGCTAAGAGAATGTCTGTTCCCAGTACTGTGAATTGTAGCCTATGGCAGAGAGTATAGAAGGTTCGACATTACAAACATTAAGTGCCTTTCTAAATCAGTGCCTGTTTTTTTTTTTTTTTTTTTTTTATATATATATATATAGAAAGTACCAAATACAAGGACCTGCAGGGAGTTTTTTCAAGAAACACACAAAAATGAATGATACAACAAAAAAAAACGTTTCTTTTGAATAACAAAAATTTGTAACCAAAGATTTGAATTTACATTACATCTACATCTCTCGTGAATGGCAAAGGAAAAGGCATCATAAAATAGCGCTTTCCTCCTATAGCAACCCTACGTTAATTTCAATGGTGATTACGCAGTTTTTCGCCACTTCCCCATCACAAGTTGTGATGAATATACTCTTCTTCGGATGGAGTTTTTTCTGTTGGGTTCTAAATGCCAACATTAATAAAGCGATTTTCCGAATTTTACTTGTTTTCCCCGCAGCTCCCAACACGTAAGCAAAGAGGTTATGGACTGGAGCAACCAAATATCTTTCTTAGGGTAATTTGGTGGGTTTTTTACATAAAAAATCATTAGTTTATTTAAAAATCAATGCATTTTCAAAAGTTAATGGCGTTATTTGAACGTCGTTTGCATTTTGTTGGTTCGGTTTCACGTATTTGAGTCCAGCAATAGTCTTTCAACAGTCTTAGGGTTGCACTAAATTAAGTTGAATTTATTTTATTAATTTATGGTAAGGATTTATTAAGGTCGTGTCCGAGAATGAAAATGGAATGCATCGTCGTACTCCTTCTTGTACCTCCCATATATGTTGACTGAATTTACAATATTCAAAGTTTTCTATCCGTAACTCCAGTGTCGTTCCTTGAGGAAAATCGATCAAATTACCACGCTCCTTCTGGTATGTTCCATACAAACTGACTGACTGATTTTACCCAAAAAATATGCTCAACTTCATGCCTTTCGAGCAGTTGCATTGTTCATTCAGCCAAATTCAAAGTCTGTCATGCGTTTGATAAATTTAGTTTTTACAAAAAATTTGGACTACCATGGTGCCACACCCATTCGGTTACCAATCACACAAATTCACCTATTCTACGCAGTTCAATTTTTGTCTTTTTTTCGTAGATTATAGTAATTAAATTTTTTGCTAACAGCATTTAATTATAATGCTCGGTAAAATATGAAAATGTCAACCGGATAATCCCGCCATTTCTGGTACCATCCAAGGAAGTGTATCTGCTCCTTACAGCTTGTACATCCTCATATTATGGAATTCAAATCGAATTTGTTTATTCATCATATATAAAATATATAAATTAATATTAACACTGTATATGTATGCCATATTTATAAATAAGCTCATAATTTGTACGAATGTACAAAAATGTATTCAATTAAGGGAAGTGAATGTATTCATTCATCAACACAATACAATATTTCATACAGCTCAAGAATTGTCGCTATTAAAAATTCATAATTTTCCGCTAAATTTCTATCATCTATTATTGCACAAATACAAACATATATCCATTACTACTACAGCAACAAAAGTACTAAATGCAAACGAAAAACAAAAAAACAAAAATAATAATATCAGCATTTAAAAGAATTATTCATAGATTTTTCTAATTAAAATATGATTTACAATTGATTCATAGACATTCACATTCGGGGCAAAAGACTCCACTCACTCACAGTGATGACGTTGGCGACATTTTTTCAACCTCCAGCAAAACTGTTGGCAGAAATTTGCCCTTTTCCACAATACCGACCGGATTAGAACAATGAAAGCCATGCAAAACTATAGGAAAATGACGAGAAAAACAACGGCAAATCATGGAACAAAAAAAAAAAAAACTGAAAATGTTTATAAAACAGCAAAAGAGCATGTTTGTTGGCAATAATGATGAACTAATGCTATTTTTCTGAAACTTTTTGTGTTTTGCGGTTTAGTTCCTCTTCGAGTTTACAATTATCATAAATTTGTTGTTTTCGTTGCAATACCCTGGACGACTTTTGTCAAATATAAAGCATATGCTGGCAAAGGGATTCCCAACGTGGTTGATGCATGAAAGTTTACGTGCTGTGTAATTCACGAATAGACCACCTCAAATCAGTGTTCCAATAGAAGATGCTATTTTCACTAAAATCTCAAAATAAGGCTGGTTTTTCGTAAAAAAAAAAATTAAAAAATTCAACACTTAACAAAAGCTAAAGCTAAAATAAAAGCGATTCCTTTTTGAAACGCAGTGCAAAAACCATTTAAAATCATTTACAAAAATCTATTAAGGTCCATTAAAGAAACATAAAACTCAGCTAAAAAAAATGTGTAGGTGCTCAACCCGGCAGCTAAAAATTCGACAGATATTGACTATTATTATAATTGACCAGATCAATTGGATAAAAGTGTAGGATGGCGCATAAGCAACGTTAAGATTTATTCAGTGACTACATTTTTTGTTTAAGTCTTTTTCTTCGTCTCTTTACAGAATTAACTAAAATTGGAAAATTTATGAAAGGCTCAGCACAGAACAAAGAACCAAAGTTGTTCAATCTTACTTTGAAAGTCAGCATTCGATTATTCAGATCGTATCGAAATTCCTTTCATGTTCGAAATGCTCCTAGCGCTCCAACAATTTACCAATTGGTTCAGCGTTTTGGGCAACAAGGGGCTGTCTGTGTCAAACACGGTTAGAAGAAAATCCCCAAAATGGTATCGGCTGAAGATGCGTGAGCTAGCTGAAATGCTAAATAGACATTTCAAAAAGTGCGCTATACAGGGTGGCCCAAAATGACCGAAGCGGTGTGAATTGCTTATAACTTTTTATTTAAGACATATTTTTTTAATTTTTTTTTTTAATACAGTAAATTTATGGGGAATTATTTTAGATTAGTTATTAAAAATGATATCCCGCAAGTGGTGGCCATTTTCTGCTTCGCACAAATGTGCTCTTTCCAACACATTTTCCATGACCTTTCGCAAAATTTCCGGTGTTATGTTGTTAATTTCGTCTCGAATATTGGATTTTAATTCGTCAATAGTCCTGGGCTTATTAACATAAACTTTCCCTTTTAAATAACCCCAAAGGAAAAAGTCTGTAGCGGTTAAATCCGGGGAACGCGGAGGCCAATTAAAATTGCTTGTACGCGAAATTATTCTTTCACCAAATATGTCGCGTAAACGAGCTATTGTGGCCTTCGCAGTGTGCGCTGTGGCTCCATCCTGTTGGAACCATATTTGCGGATGGTTTTCCACGGCTGGCCTTACAAAATTTTCCAACATGGCCCGATATCGATCAGCATTGATGGAAATGGCAACACCTCGTTCATTTTCAAAAAAATATGGGCCAATGATCCTTTCTGAAGAAACACCGCACCAAACAGTACACTTAACTGGGTGTAATTGTCGTTGATGAAGTACTCTCGGGTTTTCCGTAGCCCATATCCTACAGTTTTGCTTGTTAACGAACCCATTTAATTGGAAATGGGCTTCGTCACTCATAACTAAGTTATGAATAAAATTAGGATTCTCATGTGCTTTTTGCTGGAAACAAATTGCATAGTCAAGTCGTTGCTGGTAATCTGTCGGTTTCAATTCTTGGACAATTTGAATTTTGTATGGAAACATTCTTATGCTATGCAAAATTCGCTGCAGAGACCCTCTTGAGATGCCAAGTTGTGTCGAACGTCTCCTGGTTGATGTTTGTGAATCCTCCTGAATACTCTCCTGTACCACTTGAATATTGTCATCCGTGTGCACCGTTCGTCGTCTGCCAGCACCAGGAAGGTTCCTTACTGCTCCTTGTTCTTGAAAATTTGCAACAAGACGGTTTATTGTTGACTGAGAGAGTGCAACCCGCACATTAAATTGACGACGGTATGCACGCTGAGTCAACACAATGGACCGTTGATTTACAAAGTAAATTTCAACGATTTGGGCACGTTGTTCAGTTGTGTGTTGCTCCATTATAAATTCTCTAAGTCTTCTTTACAAAATACTAAAAAGAAAAAAAAAAATTATAATAAAAAAGTTATAAGGAATTCACACCACTTCGTTCATTCTGGGCCACCCTGTACATCGTCCATTGACCGAAGGTTTAAAGATCAGAAAGCTGTGAGCAAAATGAGTGCCGCGCTTGCTTTCAATAGAGCAAAAACAGTGTCGTGAAGATATTTCAGTACAGCGTTTGACGATGTTTGACCGTAATAAAGCCGAATTTTTGAGTTGATTTATAACTATGGATGAGACATGGGTCTAACACTTCACACCTAAGACAAAGGAACAGTCAGTGGACTGGAATGGCAGAATTGTGTTCAAAGAAGGTGAAGACGGTTCCATCTTCAGGCAAAGTCATGGCGTCTGTTTTTTTTAGTATGCGCATCTGATTATTTTTATTGATTATCTTCAGAAAGGAAAAAACAATCAATGGTGAATATTATGATAATTTTTTGCAGTTTTTAGGTAATGAAATTATGGGAAAAAGGCTGCATTTGGCGTAAAAGAAAGTGTTGTCTTATCAAGACAATGCTCTAGTTCACACAGTCTTTATTACAATGACCAAAATTAAGGTCGAATTGTTTCATCACGCACCTTATTCGCCAGATTTAGTATCCTCAAATTATTTTCTATTTCCAAACGTGAAAGAATGGCTCGGTGGTAAAAAATTTGCCAACAATGAGGAGGTGGAGTCTGTGGTTGATGGCTATTTTAATGAGGTTGACAGTTCTTGCTATAAACAAGGTATAGAAGCTTTTGAATATCGCTGGAAAAAGTGTATTGAGCTAAAAGGAGAAGAAAATTTTTGGCATCCTTTTTGTATCTTCTTTGTTATGTCGGCTAGTTTTAGGGCTGCTCCCGTAGCGTTTTAGATGTAAACAGAATATGCAGTTTACTTCTCTGAAGTATTTAAACAGCGACTGTGGAGAAAGAAAGAAAAAAGTTGTATTTATGATTTTATTTTTTTCCAATGTTTTGTTTTGTCAATCAAGATTTTACTATACTTTCCAAAAATTGTCATTTATCAAAATAATTGTTCACATTTTTATTTATTATATTTACATTTTATTCAATTGTGAATGCGTAATGCACCAAATTAGCTAATACGTGTAAGCTAATTTGGTGCATGTTGCCATATCTATGTGCATCTTTCCGTATTTTCCGTAATTTCGTTCCATTTTATTTACTTTTTGCCATCGTACGCCTTCTCTACGTCTCTTTCATCATATATTGAGTCCCAGCAGTGAGTATTAAGATCTATAAACTGAAAATAAAACGTATTTCATTATTGCAAACAGGTGAATGAAATCTCATCACGCCAAATTGGCATCGGCCTCTTTTTATCAATACACTCTCATATGCATTCATATAGAATAGATCCAAATTACGTGCAACATTTCAATAAAACAAGGAAAACGATCCGAAAACAAAAAAAAAAAAGCTGAAGAAAAAAAAAAAAAAAAACAACAATGGCAAAAACAAATAAATTGTTAATCCATCATATGGCAAAAGGATTAATAAAGCCTAAAAAAAACCAACGACAAGAGGCAGCGTTCTTTGCATAGTTCAACAATTTACTCGCTCATATTCTGAAACAGTGTGACCTCCAACCGATTTCCATTCTAACATGGATTAATTATTAATGCAACGCTTATAGAATTCTGTTTGACTTGGCTGTTTGTCGCAAAAAGGAAATGTGTCGTGAAACTAAAACATTCATTTACAAAAATTGTTGTTCTGCATTCATTTTTAATTTTCCTCTAAAACAAAACAACAACAAAACAAAAAAAAAAACTGCAAATTTCAAACGTCATACTAACAACAACAACAACAGCATTTGAATCCTAATATTCGAAATAATAGCAAAGCATGTCCTGTATGCCATAAACAACAACAAAAT
>JAHXMU010000118.1:6070392-6109144 GCA_019455685.1 Philornis downsi | reverse complement strand
AAAAAAAAGGGGTACTCGTCGAGAAGAATGTGTTATAATTTATCATTTTAATTTACATGATTGAAATTTTTGTCCTTGCTGCAGGACACACTAGTTGATTTAATGAAACAATGCACAGTGCACACAGTGCTACTATTCGCACAAAATATAATCCATGAGAGTCTTGATGTGCTTGGCTGTAAATAGAATTAGTTTGGGAAAGATTGTAATTAATAAAAAATATTGTAAAAAATACAAATTCCATTGCACTCCTTGAACAAGATTTGAGAGAGCTCCTCATATTAAGTGAGCTTACAGGCATTCTTTTTCTTGTTACACTCACTCAACGGGTCCTACTGTTTAACGACGATTCGAACGTCGCAATTTTAAAAACATTTACTAGACTTGTCGATTAGTCGACTACTCTCAGACACATCGAGACGACCGCCATTCAAATCATTACAGGCGGACTCTACGCGGGATTGAATCCGGCATAGTGCGAACGATAGCAGTGTGTACTAACCGTCGCGCCACGGTCGGTTGCAGAAAGGGCTTGCTTATTCAATGAAAACGTAAGTTATTGCAGTATACGAATTAGAAGTTACAGTAAAAAGATTGAATTTTAGAAAGTTTTCAATTTATATAGGACGCTACCAGAAGGATTGCTTATTTAGAGCCTATTTTGGCTCTAAACCCCTTGAGTTAGGTCAGTGTGGCACTCTGTATAGACAGACTCACTTAGACTGTATAGTCTATTGTGACACCACGGAAACTAGAGATATGGATATCCCTAGTTCCCCCCTTTAAACCATCCTGAGCGCCTCAAGAAGCTCTTAATTCGGAGAATATCCATATCGTCCAGATCTCCCAGGTTCCTAGAGAAGTAAGAGCCTAGTGCAGATCCCCGCCTGTTCACCACGGCGAGGCAATTGCAGAGAAGATGTTCTATGAACTCCTCCTCCTTCTCTTCATCCCTATTGCTCCTGCAGAAGTCATTAATCGTAACCTTCAATCTCACGCATGTCTTCCAATCAAACAGTGTCCCGTCATGAGGGATACAAGCAATGAGACATTGGGTCTTAATAACGACACCAGAGTGTGCCAAAGCTTCACATCTAGGCAAGACCACATCTGTCTGGATTGATTACAGCCCCGGACAGACGCCCACCTATCTTTTGCCGCCAAATACGCTATATCTCGCAGTAGGGGCTTGCAAGTGGCTAAAGGCATGCCCAAAGACTCCAACTCGGCTGTAGTCTGTAAGGTTGTCCCTAGCCTTGCCAGCTCTTCTGCTCTGCAGTTCCCTGGTATGTCCTGTAGTCCGGCACCCACATGTTTAAATACTGAGCCATCTCGTTAAGAGATCTGCGGCAATTCAGGGCCGATGTTGAGTTCAGGAAGACAGAATGCAGGAATTAAACCCCTGAAGTGCATCAAACTCGACAGAATTTATGGAAATTGGACAAGAATATGTACTAAAGTGTATATATGGATTAAATCGATGGTACGAGATTGCGGTTAATTTGTTGAGCTTTTTATATTTTATGGAAGCATTAAAACGCAATACATTAAGCAGGCCCGTAGTGAAGTGAATGATGTAGTTGTACTCATAGACTGATCCATCTAATAATTCTTCAAAGCTTCTATGTTTTTTCTTTGTTTTTAAACAACGGTGACTTATTGAATTTATTAGAGTGACGGTCATATTTTCCTTCTTTACAAATTGTACACTGGCTTATTATTCTGTTAAGTTTTTCTCTCAATTTTGGAAAGTAGAAAGTTTCTATTAGCTGCATTTTATTCTCCCTAGCATTACGGTGTGCTCTCCTATAAACTCTGATTATCTCTTCTTCCTGCCTTGCAGTGTCAGTTAAGTCCTCTACTGTTGTCTGCGTATATTTGACCCTATATTTCGAAAAATTAAGAGGATATATTGCCTGAATTCTCCCCATTATACTCTCACAAGTAAACAAACCGTTTACGATAGATGGATTAAAGCATTTTCTCAGGATTTTTACTAGTTCGTCATTTGTGAAATTTGGAGCTGTTATAACATGTCTATGGTAAGTTGGAAATGCTAATTTAAATTGGTTTTCATTTGACTGGCCTAAAAGAATTAAAATTTGGTTCTCAAATACGTTAATTGGACATTCCACCGAAGGGATCAGGTTTTCGTTGAACTTTCGTCACTATGTACCGTGGCTGTTAAAGCATTTACATCCATATCCCTATTACATGGAGGCCTCGGAAGAGCATCTGCTACCACTTTACTTTTTCCGGGCTTATAATGGAGTTCATAGTTGCACTCCTCCAATATTGCCTTCCAACGCTTCATTTTTGCGTTGTTATTTTTATTGCTTAAAGCGTAAGTGAGTGGTATATATGATTACCTTAGCGCGACCATACAAATAATTCCTGAGCTAATTTAATGACCAAATAATGGTCAACATTTCCCTTTCATTGGCTGCATAGTTTTCTTCGGTCTTATTAAGGAATTTCCAAATGAATGTGATTGGCCTATTTTCCTGGCAAAGAATGGCTCCTACATCGTGATTAGATGCGTCAGTTTTCTTAAAGTCTGGGAATGTCAAGATCACATTCCTGGATGACAGTATAGTCTTCAGTTTATCAAAAGCTTCCCTTGCAGACATATCGAGTTCTATCTTTTTTTTGCTGGATTGGTTTCGGGACACACGGCCCTCTTCCCCTCTTAAAAGGTTTGTCAGAGGTTTTGCTATTTTAGGATAATTCTTGAAAAAACAGCGGTAATAGCCGGATAATCCAAAAAAAGATCGAAGGTCTTTCAATGTATTGGGATAGGGAAAATTTACTATGGCTTCTACTTTTTCGGGTTTGACTGTACTCCTTTCTTTAGGCTGTTGCAGTTTAAAAGTTAGGAATTTTTGGAAAGTGTATCAGTTCATGTGGTAGATACCAGAATAGTTGGGTCGTCATACCTCTTTTACAATCACCGCTTATGATCCGACAGAATATTTATGCTGTTCAAAGTTTTAAGAAGTTTCGTAAAGATTTACGGCAGTTATCGTATCTACCAGCCATCCAGCACACGGATATTGCTCAATCGACCTTATGTATACACCATAATTGGCCAAGGGATATTTTGTATTTTAGAAGTTTCTTTCTGAGAGTTACATTTTTACCGACTGAAATGATATATACCTTCATTTTTGGGGGTGAAAGTATAAAAACATTTCGGATGCAGTGCAAAGTTTTTATTGAAGGGACTGAATCCTTTTCATATATTCAAACTTCTGGTGTGCCACAAGGAAGTATACTTGGGCCATTCTTATTCACATTATTTATTAATGACGTATCAACTTGGTTTTATAAGTCAAAATTTTTCCTTTATGCGGATGACCTTAAAATATTTTTAGAAGTGTCTACAGTTAATGATGTCTTAGATCTTCAAAAAGATATAGACAGTCTTAACAGATGATGCCTTTTAAATAAGCTTTCATTGAACACAGATAGCGTATTCATGCAGAGTTCAAAATTGGTAATTTTTCTCTGAAATCGGCTGGTTCGAAACTGGATCTAGGTGTTCTATTCGATTCCGCTTTAGAATTTATTTATTTCGCACGTCAATTATGTTATCCCCAAAACGTATAAAGTTCTTTTGTTCAGAATTTTCTGACCCCAATACATTTAAAATCATTTTTGCATAATATGTTGGATTGAAGTTGGAATATGGCGCTATTATTTGGTGTCCTCATTTCAATATTCATATTGCACATATTGAACGGGTGCAGCGTGTGTTTGTAAAGTTTGCTCTTTCTTCATTTAGATTTGAAGAACCTCTCCCAACCAACAATTTAAAATCCTTATTGGCTTGGGGTACAGACATTAGAATCTCGTCGTAACTTCCAGACAACGCTAATTGTTTTTAATATAACCGGTGGTTACAGCGACTGTTCTAATCTTTTGGCACAGATTCCATTTTACTAATTCTTTCCGGTGAACACATATTTTTGATATACTTCTTATGCAAAATTCAGTACTCTGAATCGTGGATTTTATATTCTTAATGAAATTAATGAATGTGTCTTGAATCAAGAATCCAATCAACTCATAGAGTTTGACTCATCTCAATATTTGTTTCGATTATATCTTAACAGATTTCTAAGATTAAATAATTCTATTTCAAATTGCTTATAATTAATTTGTATAATATAAAATATTACTGTTTTGCCATTGTTAGTCTGTAAGGAAATTTTGTTCCAAAGACTTAAATAAATGAAATGAAATGAAATACCAATTTCTTCTCAAACCTTTGTCAAAGGCTATATTGAATCACTTTTCTCTGCCGCTTCTGATCTATACTTTAAAATCAAAAAAGCCGTTTCAAAAAAATTTCCGTTACTGACACTTTGCAAAAATTAGATACTGAATAATTCAGAACGTTCATTCACATTTCACTTGATTGTAATTTCCATATCATTTTTCATGCTGACTTAGACAATTTCTCAATATGATACCTGATAATTTCAATGAATTCATTATAGCTCATATTTAAGATCATCTTTGTATAAATTGTCTGGCTTAGTGTACTCGTATTAAATTGTATTTAACGCTTACTAACGCTTACTATAACCTCCGTTTATTATAATGTTTTTACTTGTTTAGCTTTACGTATGACGGTAAGAATATGATGTCATTATTTTTGATATAATGCTTACGAATATCGGAAAAACCATGGTGCAAAAGTAATTTTTGGGAAAATTACTTCTTGGCGGCGACTTTTTTGGCAGCTGGTTTCTTTGCTGGGGAAGCTTTTTTGGGCCAGACTGAATCTGCGATCAGGCGAACGATAATCGTGTGTGCCAACCATCGCGCCACAGTCTATACCTATACATCCTTAGGTTCAAGTCTTTCTTCCAATTGAGCGAAATTCGGTAAAATTTAGCTGTCATCTGAGAATGAAAATTAATTGCATTGTAACGATCTCTATGATAACACACATACACACTGGCCGAGTGTTTTTTTGATAGGAATCTAGCGATTTACCATGCCCATTCTAGGAACGTACGAATTTTTCAACCAAACCGAAAGGGCGAACTGATCCACCTGATTGAACTTTCTGTATCGGTTACCGTATCAGATCATACATACGAGACCAGTGCCTAAAACTAACCAATCAAACAAAGAAGACATAAAGAAGTGGGGAAATTTTTTTTCTTTATTTTTCAATACAATCTCCTTTTAGCTCGATAGTAAGAACTTCTTAAAATAGTCAACAACCGCAGTCTCCACCTCTTCATTATTGGCAAATCTTTAACCACCGAGCCATTTTGTTAAGTTTGGAAATAGAAAATAGTCCCAGAGAGCCAAATCTGGCGAATAATGTGTGAGATAAAGCAATTCATACTTTAATTCATTAATTTGGTCATCGCAATAATGGATGTGTGAACTCAGGCATCGTCTTGATAAAACAACACTTTCTATTTCGCCAAATGTGGCCTTCTTTTACTTGCATCACCTAAATGCTGCAGCAAATTAGCATAATATTCGCGGTTTTTTTTTTCATTCTGAAGATATATCAATAAAAATAGTCCCAAGGGCATCCCAAAAAATAGACACCATGGCCTTGCCTGCAAATGGAACCTTCTTTGGACGCGATTCTCCGATTCCAGCCCACTGTTTTGACTGTTGCTTTATCTCAGATGTAAAGTAGCGGACCCATGTCTCATCCATGGTTATAAATCGACGCAAAATTTCGCCTTTATTGTGATGAAACATCGCCAAAAACTCTACTGAAACATCTTCCCGACGCTGTTTTTGCTCAATTGAAAGCAAGCGCGGCACCCATTTTGTGCACTGCTTTCTCCTCTGCAAATATTCAGTCAACATGCGATAAATATAACTTTTTGAAATCATTACAGCTATCACACGCACCTTCAGGCAACGATCACCCAATATCATTTTCTGGATTTTGTTAACCATGTCTGGCGTGGACACCTCAATTGGTCGACCACAAAGATGTTCGTCTTGGCAGCCCGTACGACCTCTTTTAGACGCTGCTACACAATATTTTAGAATCGTAAACGAAGGAGCAGAATCTAGCTCGGTTTTAATATTGGTTGAACTGAGCCCTTTTAAATGGAAATATTGATAATAATATAATAATTAAATATTAGATCACGGTGACCAATTTTTTCCATGTTTACAAATTCATTGAGATCGATTAATTTTTATGGCTCAAATCAAAATACCAAACAACGTGGCGCCTTGAAACTTAAAACATATGTTTTATGAGGTTGCCACTTTTCACTAAAGTAATTTTTTTCAAACTACAGGCACCATCTATATGTCATGTTGGCTAATTTTGGAATCGCCTTCGTACCTTCATTCCTTTTAGTGAAGGCGCAATTACGCATTAACATCGAAATGACTGCAACTTGTTTAGACCTTTATAATATGAAGATAACATTTATGTTTCAAAATTTGACATGACAAAGCGGTAGGTGCAGAAAATAGCGCAATGTCTCGTCCCAGCGGAGAATTTAGCGGCAAAATGTGCGGTCATCCCATTACAATGGGCATTGAAAAATAAAATCAAAGATCAACATATTACTAAAATCAAGAAATTCCTTGATAACTTCAACCTATTCTTTTAATTTGTATGTTATGAGGAGGGTTTTTTGTGAAACTTGACACTAAAGGTGCAACAAAAGGCCTTAAACAGAAGAATTAGAAATGATTAAGAGAACAATCTGTAGAACAAGAATTATGAACTTACTTACGTTTTTCGTATGAAAACTTTCTTTATAAAACTTTAATACATTTTCTTGAATACGATTAGTATATTACGGCTCATATGTTATTCATGCTATTGTGTTATACTTGGAAAGCTGACACCGGTAATGGCCGAAGGATGAGTAATTTTTGATTCAGGAAATTTATCTCTTGACTGTAGGATCTGGTAATCTTCTTGATATTTGACCTGTGAACCTCTATTTGTGTTTTAAAATATTGTATTACCATGGTCTTGCGAAATGTTCACATTATCCCTAATTGATTGTATAAGGATGGATGTCCTAGTTTAAAAAAATATAGAATATGTTGTTACCATTATGTTTTGCTTAATACAACGTTTCAATTGTATTCGAGTAATTAAACTCGTTTTTAACAATAATTTGCAGAATTTCTCACCGGAAGTCTCTACTTTCCTCCATCTTAAGTAGACATAACACATATAAGTATTTTGCCAATGTTTGATATGCGCCACAAATTGCCGCATTAATAAATATATCAATAATGTTAAGTGCATATTGGGAATAAGTAAATTCAGTTGAATGCTATTCATATTATATTGTTAGCAGTAACACAAATGCTTTTAACAAGACATCAAGCACGAGACATTCGCTTTGAGGCCGTCGCACATGCGCAGATGAAGAATGCTGCACATGCAGCAGTGTTTGAATGAATGTATGCTGATGCATTCATTCACTTTGTTTGGTAAATTAACATCTTGAACATGATGTTTCTTCCACCGTATACGGGGCACATCATCAAATGGCATGCGCAACTGTCCGCCTTCTGCAAATAGTGCCACTCCTTACTTTCCATATGATGCAAACAGTCAGCTTCCAGCACAGCACCACAAATTTCCTCCGCATCATCGGCACGAATCTCATAAACATCCACACAAACGTCATTATCATCGTATGAAAATGGCTATTTAGTGTGGTGCAAACAGCAACAGACCCAAATACGACGAAAATCGGTTTCCACATTTACAAAAATATTGGTAGTCTGAACACATCAGCCTCCCAATTTGTACCGCCTACACTTTCTTACAATTTGGACTGAATGCTGGCCAAAAGTGGAGGGATGTTGGCCCTCAACTACGTCGGAGTTTGAGGTAGGGAGATATGGCAAAAGCACAGATCTCCCTACCTCAAAGCTCGTCTCGACCAGTGCAAGTCAAGACTGAGGTCAACTCTGGAGGAAAAAAAAGAAATCTCCGAAGCCCGCTATTTATCTCGTCTAGGAGCCACACAAAACACTAACTATAGCCTGTACAAGGCCATAAGACAACTACAGCGTCCTATAACACAGGAGTCTCCAATACGGATGAAAGATGGAGGTTGGGCAAGGAGTAGTGATGAAAAAGTAAAAGAATTTGCTGATCATCTGGAAGAAGTATTTACTCCTAACGATACAATCTCTCGTGTGAATCCGACGATCATTAGCCCAATGGTCACAAATCCAATGAAAATAAGTCTATCTCTCTTAAAGAAAAATGTTCTCTCGTTGAAAATGAATAAATCTCCTGGACACGATAAAATAACAGCGAAAATGATTTCAGAACTCCCCCACAATATCCTCAAATTAGTTTTATTTATATTTAATGCTATACTTCGAATTGGTTACTTTCCTCAATTATGGAAGCTGTCTGAAATAATAATGATCCCAAAACCTGGAAAGGAACTGTCACAAATTACATCCTATCGACCCATAAGTTTACTCTCTATTTTATCTAAACTGTTTGAAAAGATCTTTCTCCAAATATTGTACCCCTATATTGAAGCAAACCAGGTAATACCCACGCACCAGTTTGGGTTTCGCAAGGGTCATGGAACGACAGAACAAGTACACCGTATAGTAACCCAGATCAGAAAAACTTTCGAAGATAGGAAATATTGCTCAGCTCTCTTTATAGACATCTCCCAAGCCTTTGATAAAGTGTGGCATGAAGGCCTTATTCACAAAATAGTCTCTTTTCTACCGGCAAATACCCATAAGCTCCTGGAGAGCTATCTGAAGGATCGATCTTTTGTAGTAAAATCGAAAGACTCTGTTTCAACTCAAAGAAAAGTTTCAGCAGGAGTTCCTCAGGGCAGTATACTAGGCCCTATACTATATACCATCTACACCTCTGACATGCCTGTGCAATCCCTAATTCAAACCTCAACTTTCGCTGATGACACTGCATTCATGAGCACTAGCACTTGCCCATTAATGGCTTCTAGACAACTGCAGTCTCATATACACACATTAGAATCTTGGCTCGAAAAGTGGAAGATAAAAGTAAATGCCACTAAGAGTGTACAGGTTACATTCTCTCTTAGACAGAACAATTGCCCAGCCCTCACTATTCACGGTAGTATCATACCCGTTCATAACCATGTAAAATATTTGGGTATTCACCTTGACCGACGTCTCACCTGGAAAAATCACATTGACTCAAAAATCATACAATTGAAATTAAAAATGGCTCAACTCCACTGGCTTATTGGCTCCCACTCTACTCTCAGTTTGGAAAATAAAATCACCATCTACAAAACCATATTGAAGCCAATATGGACATACGGCATCCAGTTGTGGGGAACGGCATCGGCTTCTAACATAAATAAGCTGCAGAGAAGACAGTCAAGAATACTGCGTCAAATTTGTGGTGCCCCATGGTATGTTAGGAATGATAACATACACAAAGATTTAAACATTCCTTATATTTCCGAGGAAATGAAAAAATTAAGCAGGTCATATATATCGAAGTTGTCCTCCCACTCAAACCCACTCGCTCAAAACCTTCAGCATTTTCCCGGCCATATACGGCTAAAAAGAAAGGACACGCTAGACTTGGTCCGGTGATAACAGATCTGTTCGCCAAAAACATTTTTTTTTTTTTTTTTTTTTTTTTTTTATTTTTTTTTTATTATTTTAATACATATTTTTATTTTCTTAAAAAATATCCAATAAATAAAATGAATAAATAAAAAAAAAAAAAAAAAAAATGTTGGCCCTCAACTACGTCGGAGTTTCCAGATTGTAGACATAAACTCTATTGTTGATGACTGGCATAAACTGTATCTTTCTTAATTTGAAGCTATTTCTTGAAGGCAATTCTAAATCTACCGGATGATAATTGAACAATATCACCTGTTCCTCTACTGATATTTCGCTTTCGTTCCACACAGTCTCTATGAAAGAAATGTTATTATTGCCGTAATTTTTGTTTTCTTCTAGGCAACAATTGCGAGCTATTTTAATACCTATGCCGAAAGGAATGAAAATATATGTCATTTGACGTGAAAAAAAATGTGGCGCCCAGAGGACCAAGTGTCAATAACACTACGTATTTTTCAACCAAATATATGTATATTTCATGAAGTTTTAAGTTGACTGAGCCATGTCCCAAACTTCCTAAAACTTGACACAATTGAATTATCAATTTAGTGATTTCAAAACAGCTGATCTGGCAAGGCTGTCAGCTGTTAAATAGCTGTCATCTGAAGTGTTATTTATTTAATGAAAAGTTTGCCATTTCAAAATATGGATTGCTTAACAACCGAAGAACGTGTAAAAATAGTTAAAACTTACTACAAAAATGGTGATTCAAACATGGGCGCTTTTAGTTACGAAGTGATTAGTGTCGTCATAATCGACATGTTTTGCAAGGAATTGGCAAGATTATAAACAATTTTGAAGAGACTGGAATCGTTACAGATGTGGTCATCTATTGTACGCACTGCGGAAAATCTGGCCTCTGTTAGTGAAAGCATGGCGGATAATCCAAATTTTAATAATCCATATGATAAACGACTTTTTTTGGCCTGCAATTGAAGATTATGAACTGGATGATATGTGGTTTCAAGAAGACGGTGCCACAAGCCTTGCAATATAACCGATTTTGGCTTAATTGCATTAGAAGTTTCCAGAAAGCCTAATTTTACGTTTTGGTGACGTCAATTTGTCAGCAAGATGATGCGATTTGACGCCGTTAGACTTTTTTGTAGGTCTACGTTAAAGACAGTCTTTACGCGGATAATTCCCAAACGTTGGAACATTTAAAGACCAACATTCATCAAATTATCGCCGAGATACTACCTGATATTTGCGAAAAGGTGATCGAAAACTATCTCAAAAGGATCCATTGCTGCAACCAATCCAGAGGCGGTCAATTGAAGATTATGGATTATGTGGTTTCAACAAGACGGTGCGACAACACGACCGATTTCGGCTTAATTGCATGAGAAGCTTCCAGTAAGCTTCCAACGTAATTTCACGTTCTGATGATGTCAAGTGGTCAGGAAGATCATGCGATTTGACACCGTTAGACCTTTTTTGTAGCGCAGCGTCAAATACAGTCTTTACGCGGATAATCCCGAAACGTTGGAGAATTTGAAAATCAATATTCGTCAAGTTATCGCCAAGATGCCGCCCGAAATGTGCGAAAAAGCGGCCTAAAATTATCTCAAAAGGATCCACTGCTGCAACCAATCCAGAGGCGGCATTTAAGTAAAATTGTGTTTCGTACATGATAGCAAGGTTAAAATGAAAGCATTATAATGAAATAAAAGTTTCATTGAAATCATAACTTTATGTGTAAAAGTAAAATTGTATTTCGTACATAATGGCAAAGTTATAATCAAAGCATTATAATGAAATAAAAATTTCAGCGAAATCATAACTTTATGTGCATTTTATTAAACTTTACTTTTGAAATCGAAAAATGGATAATCCGGTAATTTGCCTCTTCCCTTACCTCGCCTTGAAATTGATTGATTTTACTAAATTCTGTGTTTCACCTGCAACCCTTAATTAGATAACCGCAGTAACATAAAGATTTGTTCATTGCATTGTTGGGTTGTGGTCAGTAAAATTCGAAATGGTAGACCGATTAATCACTTATCTTCTGATATCTCCTTACAAATGACCGACTTAAACTATTTAAAGCGGTTTCTAAATAAATTTTTAATTTTATTTTGCTTGAAGAGTCCATGTACAAGTCATTACGGTCCATATCATCGAGTATTAAATACGACATGGCTGAAATAACCACGGACAGCAGCGACGTACTTGACCAATCTGGCGTTCTTTTAACGTACGACTGTTGGCTAAGTTATTATTATTAAAGAGCGTCCGCGTCTGCCATAAAGTGGGCTTTACACGCACAATGTTTGCATTAACAAACTTTGCATTTTGCAAATCAATCAATCGCGTAAGTTTTATCAATCAATCGCGTAACTTCACCTGATGGTTTAGCGTCATCGCTTGAATAACAAACAATAGCATGGACCTTAACGAATAAACTCTATTATGTCATAACCCCATTTAAATCATTTTTCCTTGCGAATCTCCTCAGTTATCTTGATTGAAACTTCTGTATTGATTTAACATTTCGCTATAAGCAGAACGAGTTTTTGATATCATCATTAATTTATATAGCAAAAATTTTCCCAAACAGTTTTTAGATCCCTTAAAATAATGTACAAAACAATTAATAAAATCACCGCACACAGTATTCGTAATTATTTCAATTTGGCGCTTCACTATCAAACTGTTAATAAACAATTTTGTAATTAAATTGCAATCATAGGATATGAATACGGAATGTGCTATTCGTCCTGCAGGGATGGCCTATGAGATTATTCTGTGTCCGAATACAGTTGAACACGTCAAGAGATCAAAGTGAAATAACACGATCGTGAGTGAATTTTTTACGCGTATAAAAATTAAAATCTTTAGGAAGTAAACCGGTTATCCGGTTTTTGATGCGGTTGCCTCAGCAAATGTCTAAACGCTCATACATAAATACTCGTACATTAGATTGCAACATACGTGTACAACTTGTGTACACAAATGTTTAAACTTTATTACAAACATGTCTGTCTCGCCGTCTGTCTGCCCAGCTAAATGGGACTTTAGCCGGTATAGAAGATGCCACCATACAAAGTTGTTCTTAATCCAGCCAAAGTAAAAGTCTGCGGATAAGCCATTCATCCATTTCGTTGGTTGGTGTTGTTGATCCACCATCTCCTTGACTGTGGCCGAGAATTCGTGTTTTATAGCGAATGACTGTTTCTGTTTCATTGGGAGCTGGAAGGCTAAAGGCTTCCGTTGCTGCTGATTCGGTGATCATGTAGCTGATGTTGCCGTGATTACTGACTACCGAGACTTGGCTTACAGCAGTTGGTGGCGATGTTGCCGTACTGGTATTATGTAATCCAGCACGTTTAAATGTTTATGGCCGTCTCATGTGCATGGGTGCTCCAATATGCACATACATACATACATACTCGTACATACAAACACATGTAGATATTACGATGATGGCACTGATCATGATGTTGAACGCGAGCTTTACACATTTGGCACAAGTACACAATTGTGTCGAGGTTTTGCACTTGCACAATGGACGGACGGACGGACATGCAGGCAGATAAACATAATAACGCTAAGCCACAACTAAGTCAATCCTGCTAATCATTGAGACAAAACTGTGGCCTTTAAGCGCCTTGGACCATAGATTCATTCATGTTTCCATTCATCCTACATGACCAAACTTATTGTTGTTGTAATTGAACAAGCTACTTTATGCTACTGTTTTAATAAAGTTTACATGCATACCCACTTGGACTCGCCTTATGGGCCTGTGTTGCTATTTGTAAGGCCTTCATGCAGTGGGCCCTTTTCATTAAATTACATTTAATGAACCTGATTTTTAGACAGAAAAACAAAATGTCTATAAGATCAGACAAGATTTCTAGAAAAAAAAAAACAGAACGCCCTTAAGGTAAGGCAAGATTTTTTTCATACGGATAGAACATTTAAGAGAAGTTGATCAGTCTCATCAAATAATGACACAAGTCAAATTCCCAGTAAAGCAAACAAAAATTAGGTACTTTAAGAATTACTTGTGATTTTAATTATAGCGCTCCGAAAGTTATTACTATTAGGTGCGCAACTACTGCTGTTTTTTATTTTTATAAAAATTCAGCTTTATTATAAAAACATATGTATTTACAAATGATTCATTGAAAGTATTGCCCATCGCTAGCTACTACTTTTCCCTATCTTTTTGGTAAAGCTCGAATTCCGCCACGGTAAAACTGTTCATCTTTTGAGGCTATCCATGAATCTGACCATTCTTTGATGTCGTTATATGAGTGGAACTACTGGTCAGCCAGGCCGTGTGCCATCGAACAGAACAAGTGATAATCGGACTGCTCAATATCAAGAGAATATGGCGGATGGGGTAAGATTTCCTATTTCAGTGTTTCCAGGCAGGTTTTAACGGGATTGCCCACGTGAGGCTGAGCGTTGCCATGCTGAAGAATCACTTTTTCAAGCCTCTCCGCATATTGTGGGCGTTTCTCGCTCAGAGCTCGAATCAATCGCATTAATTAAAGTCTATACCGATTCCCGGTGATGGTTTCGCTTGGTTTCAACAGTTCTTAATAAATAACACCGACCTGGTCCTTCTAAATACAGAGCATAACCTTCGCAGCGTGAATATTCGGCCGAGGCAACGACGTAGAAGCATGACAGGGCAGCCCCAATGACTTTCTTTTCTTTGGATTGCCGTAATGAATTCATTTTTTATCACGTGTTACAATACGATGAAGAAAGCCCTTCCTTTTTTTTGTAGCTGAAGCTGTTGTTCACAGGCGAAGCGACGCCCAACTTCCTTTGGCTTCAACTTATAACCAACCCAAGTTCCTTGCGTTTGTATCATTCCCATCGCATGCAATCGCTTGGAAATTGCTTGGTGTGTAACTTCTAATACTGAAGCTAGCTCTATCTGCATTTGGCACGGATACCCACTAAACAATGCCGTCAATTCAGTGTCTTCGAAGGTTTTTCGTCTTCCTTCACGCGAACGATCATCAACATCAAAATCACCGTCTTTAAAGCGACAGAACCAATCTCAACACGTTGCTTCACTTAAAGCAGCTTCTCCGTAAATGTTCTGAAGCTCTCGATGAGCTCGGTTGATTTCCCAAAATACCTTTTTGGCCAAAAAACGGCACGTCGGTTGTACGCTTGCAATGAATTTGAATGAATATTAATGCATACCAACAAGCTATGCTTGATAATATTTTTAAGTGTTTTTGCAACGCCAATTGTTACTTCTAGTTTTCCTTCAGATCCTTTACGATTTATGGGGCATCCATTATTCGGTTTCAAAAGTAAAGTGAAATAAAACACACATAATGCTGTGATTTCGATGGAATGTATATTTCATTATAATGCTTAGATCATGCCATAATATATGTCACACAATGCCATTTAAATGATCGCCCCTGGCTTAATTACAGCACTGGATTTTTATAAGGTAGTTTTCGACCACTTTCTCGCACTTTGCGAGCGGTACGCCCCACAAAAAAAAAAAAGTTTAACGGCGTCAAATCGCATGATCTTGCTGACCAATTGACGTCACCAAAACGTGAAATTACGCTTTCTGGAAACTTCTCATGAAATTAAGCTAAAATCGGTCGTGTTGTGTGGCTCATGGCACCGTTTTGTTGAAACCACGTATCATCCAGTTCATAGTCTTTAATTGCAAACCAAAAAGTCGGTTATCATACGGCCATAGCGCTCTGAATTGAAATTCGGATTATCCGCCACACTTTCACTAACAGAAGCGATATTTTTAACAGTGTGTACATTGCAATGATGCACAGGGATGGCCACATATGTAGCGATTCCAGTCTCTTCAAATTTCTCTATAATCTTGGGAATTCCTCCCACAGTAGGTCGATTATGATGACCATAATCACCCCGTAATGCACGAAAAGTACCCACTTTTGAATCACCACTTTTATAGTAAGTTTTCACCATTCTTACGCGTGTTTCGGCTGTTAAACAATTCATATTCGTAAATGGCTAATCTTTCACTAAATAAATAACACTTCAGATGAGAGGTATTTAACAGCTGGCAGCCTTACCAGACCGGATGTTTTGAAACCACTCAATGGATCATCCCTATATACATTCATTTCATTTACAATAACGCTGAATAAGGCAAAAGACTTTTACTAGTGGATTTAGAAACAAAGTCTTTGAGAAACTTTCATATTTCGTTGGAAAAAATTTCTTACATTGATTTTGATGTTTTCTCTGACCAAATAAAACTCAATCAATAATTTTACATTTTAAAAAATTATCAACGGGAGATATTCGATGACTGAAAAAATATAAATCAAAAATAACTCTCTTGATTGAATAAATATAAAACAAATCAAAAATAACTTTTATTTCTGAGCGATATATTAAAAATCAAAAACAATTGTTGTACGTAAATTTTATTATAAAATTTAAAAAAAAACAAAAGTTTACTACGAATTTATAATGTAAAACAAATATTTAAATAAATATTTATCTACTATAAATAAATTATAAATATTTACAAATTTAAAATTTAAATTTAATTTATAACTTCGCGGTAAACTTTTATTTTTTAATCTTTACGAAAAAATTTACGTATAACAATTGTTTTTGGTTTTTAATGTCTCGATGTGCTTAAAGTGTTTCCAGACAGTTTCTTTAACTATGACTTTTTTAAATTCAAAATTCCGTCATTAAAAGTTTTTTTCGGTTACTTGAAAAAAAAATATTACTTTGCAAGAGATCGTATTTTCATTGCAAACACAAGTTTCGATTATAAAATATTTACTTGAATGCAAATATTATTCAAATATGTAAACATTTTTTAAACAACTTCTATAAATACTAAAATAAGGTTAATACCATTTGTTAATTATATTACCTAATGAATATGATTGAATTTGCTATTTCCAGACCATTTCTTTCACTATGATATTTTTAATTCAAAATTCCATCAACAACATTTATTTTCGGTCCCTGGAAAAAATATTAGTTTTCAAAAATTTTGATTATAAAATATTTACTTTAATGCAAATATTATTCAAATATATACAAATCTTGTAAAGGACTTCTATAAATACTAAAATAAAGCTAACCATTTATTAACAATATTACTTAATGAATATGATCGAATTTTTTATCAATACGCAAAAATATGGCGCAAAAATAAAACTTTCCAAATCTATACTAAATTCTTAATTTCCAAATATTTGTTATTTTTGCATGCCGAGAAATGGAAATCATACATTTCTTTTACAAACTTTTGCACCTTTTAATTTGCTGTTACTTTTACAAAAATTATTCTACATAGTTAAGGGATCAATACGGTTTTCCAAAATCTAATCGTTGATTGCTCAAAACGGCCAAGTCGAATAATCGATGATATATTTAGGCGATATTGAGCGTAAAAAGAAGAATTTAAATAAACCGATAAAACAACTCATACGGGAGTTAAACAGCAGTTCAACGATCTTGTGGTACCAGATTTTAATAGGTTTTCAGTACTGCCTCAGTATCGTATTTACAAGTGCCGCAACACGGGAGTCAGTATCTTATCAGGAGAAAATATATGTATATGTATACCTACATATATATATATATATATTCTATTATGTAAATTAAAAGTAAGTATAGATGTCAAATCTGGATTTATTCAATATCCGCATCAATAGAATACTGGAGAAAACTTTTTAAAATTTAATTTAATTATGGCACTGAGTGCCATAATGCTAAAGAGAAACTGTTTTCTGAATTTTAAAGGCATAGAGATTTCAAATGATGTAGGCGATTAGGTGAGTTAGAGATCAATTGTGAATCAGATACCTCAACATTTTCATATGTTGATTATTCATAGTATAGTAGTGAAGAAATGTACGATGCCCATCTATTCAATATTATTGAATTGGAATCAAATTTGGCAGTAAATGCCCGTATTTGCGTTTTAGGAGATTTCAATTTAAAAAATATTGTTTGGTCGCGTAATGGTAATGATGACAATTTACTTCCTTATAACGTTAATAAAGGTTTTGAAATTAATTTTATTGATATTTTACCCAGCTTAAGTTTGCTTCAAATTAATCATATCTGTGACAAATTATCACGCTTTTTGGATTTAATTTTAGTTTCGCATGATTGTAAATTTAATTTATTTGAATATTTATTTCCAATTTCGGCATCCAATATGCATCACATCCTTACAATTATTGAATTAGAATTTTTTGATAATTCAGCAATCACCGGTACTTTTAATTTTAGCTTTAAATGTTGTAATTTTGAGGCGTTAAACTCTTTATTTTCAGGTGTTAATTGGGTAGACATTTTTTCGGGTGAGACCACTTCTGATTGCAATAACTATTTTTTGGATACAATTTTGGAATTTTGTAGAAACAATATTCCAGTATGAAGAGCCCAAGACCCTACAAACTTACGTGATATATTAAAGGTCTTAAAAAACTTACAAATCTACGCAACAAATTTCAAAAAAAGTTTACTAAATCTGGAAATGTGGAAAGCCATGAAAAATTTTTATATTATCAGAAAGAATTGAATTTCTTAACAAATTTTTTATATAATCGATTTATATTGCAAAAACAGAATGAAATGAAAAATAACCTTAAGTCGTTCTGGCATTTTGTTAATTCGAAAAGGAGTGTTTCAGAAATGCCCTCAAACATGATATTAGATGATATTGTATCAAGGTCATGCAGTGATTCTGTTAATTTGTATGCTAATTTTTTTAAATCAAATTTTGTACCTTCATCGGCTCATGCAGTTAGATACTCAAATTTGTTTGACATCCTAGACATTGGTGTCCTAGAACTCAGTGAGGATGAGGTGTACGACGGAATCATGTTCTTAAAAATCAGCTATAAATCGGATTCTGACGGGATTTGTGTTTTTGCCCGCTAAAGAAATGTCTCTCGTCAGTAACCTTCGCTCTTAAATATATTTCTAATTTTTCATTAAAGGAAGGCAATTTTATTGATAAATGGCGAAGTCGGCGTCCATAACGCAAATTTTTAAACATGGTTAGAAGTATGATGTTACGTGTTACATACCGATTTCCAAACTAACAAATGTTTCGAAAAGTTTTGAGTATATAATTTATTTATAATTTATACATATAATATAAAATTTACAATTTATTCATTCTATCCAGATAGATCTACCGCAACATATTTAACCATTTTCACAGAATATTGTATTTCATCATTTGAACTTGGACATCAAGTTGAAACAGTTTGCACCGATTTCGCCAAAGCATTTGATAAAGTATCTCATAGTATACTTTGTGCTAAGTTGCAATCTATCGGATTTCACTCCTTAATGTTAAAGTGGTTAAAATCGTGTTTATCAAATGGAATATTCAAAGTCGTTATTAGTGATTATGAATCTCTTCCATATTTGCAAAAATCTGGCGTGCCGCAAGGTAGTATTTTGGGATCTTCGTTGTTTAATTTATTTATAAATGATATTTCTAAACGTTTTAAAAAAGTAAATTTTCTTTTATGTGCAAATGACTTAAACATATATCACAAAATTTCTAATATTTCTGAGGCTCTAGATCTTCAGAACGATTTAGATAATCTTCTTGAGTGGTGTCGCTAAACAAACTTTCATTAAATCTATCAAAATGTGTATATATTTCATATTTCTTTTTTAAGGTCTCATACTCCAATTCAACTGATTTTCAAAGTTGGTGATTACAGGCCCCTCGCTGCTGAAAGAAAAATGCGTTTAGGTGTTTGTTTTTGATGTGGCACTGACTTTTACCTCGCATAAAAATTATATTATCCATAAAGATTATTCTATACTAGCGTATATTAGAAGGAATTGTTCCGATTTGTGATATTCCAGCAGTTTGGAAAAAATTATTTTGGTGAAAAGTGACAATCTTATAAAACATATTTCTAAATTTGTAAACATGGACAAAATTGGTCAATGTTATGTAATTCAATATTTCCATTTGAAAGGTCTCAGTCCAACCAAAAACTTTTAAACCTGAGCTAGATTCAACTCTGAGGGAGTTTGCTGCTTCGTTTACTCCTGTAAAATATTGGGTAACAGAGTTTATACGAGGCCGTACAAGCTGCCAAGGTAAACACCTTAGTTGTCGCTCACACCAGGCACGGTTGAGAAAATCCACAAAATGGTACTGGATGATCTTCGACTGAAGGTGTTTGAGGTGGTTTGAAATGATGGACATTTCGAAAAGTGCTATCATAACGTATATCGTATCCTATATCGTATATAGACCTAAAATTTAGAGGTGAGAAAGCTGTGCTCAAGATGGGTGCCGCGCTTGTTTTCAATAGAGCAAAATCAGCGTCGTGAGTATGTTTCAGTAGAGTGTTTGGCGATGTTTGCGATAAAAACGAATTTTTGAGTCGATTTATAACTATGAATAAGACATTGGGCTACCACTTCACACTTGAGGTAAAAGAACAGTCAAAGCATTCAATTGCAATTAGAGAATCGTATTCAGAGAAGGCGAAGACATTTACAATTGCAGGCGAGGTTATGTCATCTATTTTTTTGAATGCGCTTAGAATTATTTTTATTGATTATATTTAGAAAGGAAAAACCATCAACGATGAATATTATGCTAATTTATTACAGCGTTTACGTGATGAAATTATGGAAAAAGAGCTGCATTTGGCGAAAAAGAAAGTGTTGTTTCATCAGAATAATTTTCCAGCTCACACATCCACTATTGCGACGGCCAAACTTAATTAATTAAAATTCGAACTGCTGCGCCACGCACCTTATTCGCCAGATATAGCTACCTCGGTCTATTTTCTATTTCCAAACTTGAAAAGTTGCTTCGGTGGTAAAATATTTGCCAACAATGAAGAGGTGGAGTGTGCGGTTGACGGCTACTTTAAGGAGTTTGACAGTTCTTACTATGAACAGGTTATAGAAGCCATTGAATATCGCTGGAAAATGTATATCGAGCTAAAAGGAGATTATGTTGAATAATAAAGAAAATGTTTCCCAACTTTCTTGTGCCCTCTTTATTAAGTCGGCTGGATGATTTTTTCACATTTCATCAAGCATTTTATTATACTTTGTACTTTGTAATGGAAAAAATCAAAATAAGTCTGCCACACGCAAGATGTGAGCCAAATTTTGTTGAATTCAGTAAGATATGAAGTTAACAGAATATGGATTAAATCGGTCATTTGTATGCTATTTTGCAAAAGCCTGAATTACAATTTATCAATTATTTTTAATTGTCTCATATTCGAAAGCGAATCTGTTGTTTTTCATACTGACTATAATTTTTATGAGGTCTTCCACAGTTCGCCTTTTTGCGGTGATTTTTGGTTTTAGGCGTTACTAAATTCATTTTCGATCTACCGCCGTGCCGTGCAAAGGCCTGAATCATGATTTATCAACGAGTTTCAGTTCCGTCTCTGACATATCTGTGCATATGTTTGTATATTCCCCTTGGTATCTCAATCAATGGTTGCACAGATATCACCTCACCTTCGCGACCTTGCTTTCTTTGCTGTGGCGGTTGTTAGCGTTGCTGCCATCACCACCGCATTATTGTTGCAATGACGTTACCAATTGTGTGTTGTGTTGGAGCAGCGACTTCTGTCCCGTTTTGTTGGTGGCCAGTTGTTGCACTTTAATTTCCTTACATCACATGGGTATCTATGAGTGCCACGCGGTAAGTTGGCTGCATCGTACCATCGTACGTACCCATCCATACAGCAGATACTTTTACTTTAGCTGTTGCCTTCACGTCTGCAATGGCAGTGGCTGTGGCAGTGGCAGTGGCTGTGGCTCGTGCCTGCCTACATCGAATAACATTTGTTATTTTACAATTTGTTAACAATGGCAATAAATCCATTTGTAGTTAGCGCAATTTACCATATTCAATGAATAGTTGATATGTATGAGCGAGTGAATTCTTGCAGACATACAAATGTACGTCAACATACATATCAGATATGAACATTTATGAATGCAAATTCTAATGTGTTCGCTTCAAGAAAGATTAGCTTAGTCTCAAGTTTAGTAGGACTATTGCCTCATTATTATTAAGGACAATAGCATCTTTAAATTGAATATGTAGTAATAATGAGAACACATTAAGGCTCAAAACGGACTACAAATATTTTCATTAACTTAAGTATTTTAAAAAATAGATATGTTCTGGCACAATTTTTATAAAATGACTAGCCGACCCGGCAAACGTTGCTTTGCCTTCAAATTTTATTTTTATTGGAAATGTTTCATGCCAATCGGTCTATTATAATAAGAAACGCTTATATTTGCGGAAGAACTTAAAATATGTTCACTCAACCGAAATACAAAATTAAATACCGTTAGCAGGAGCAGAAATAATTGCTTTTTAATTTGTGGTTTGTATAGGAGGTGCCACTCCCCATAGTCCAATCCCGCCCATAGTTGCAGCAGCACTTAAGATATGTACACCAAACCGATGTACCAAATTTTGTTCAAATACCGTAAACAGGAGCAGAAATATTGGATATTTAATTTATGGTTTGTATGGGAGGTACCACGCCCCATTGTCCAATCCCGCCCATATTTGCAGTAGCACTTAAGATATGTACACCAAACCTACGCACCAAATTTTGTTCAAATACCGTAAGCAGGAGCAGAAATAATTGATTTTTAATTTTTTGTTTGTATGGGAGGTACCACGCCCCTTTGTCCAATTGGACCGAATTGTATTTCGACCTTCGGACATAGTTAAAAACCTTCTCCTGGCCGACACGAATAAGCCCTGAAAGTTTCATGAAGATCGGGTACGCCGTGTGAGAGGAGTTCTCTTACAAACTATTTTTGTACACAGACAGACAGATATTCATTTTTATATATATAGATTTTACTTTGCAACATAATGTATCTGTTGTTGGTAGCATATATTCACATCACTTGATAATGAATTAAAAATGGTCAATTCAAACGTCGCCGGTGAAGGTATTAGGTGTGCAATTAAGTTCCCGCTGTTTGCGATAGATGCCGCTAGCTGTGAGAGCTAGTCGATTCTGCCATAACCAAAATGTCATGAGCCAAGCTTAGGCATAAGGAAAACATACCGCCTCGACACAATAGTGATTTTCCATTGACGTCATATACTTTTGGTTGTGTGATTTTGTATGATTTTGTGGCAAATAATCGTCATATGCGGGAAGTATTGATTTTCTTCTTTCAATAGAAGGAGACGGTGGCTAAAGCTCATCGAGAGCTTCAAAACGTTTACGGAGATGCTACCTTAAGTGAAACAACGTGTCGAGATTGATTCTGTCGCTTTAAAGACGGTGATTTTGATGTTGATGACCGTTCGCGTGAAGGAAGATGAAACACCTTCAAAGACACTGAATTGACGGTATGGCTTGATGGGGATCCGCGTCAAACGCAGGTAGAGCTTGCTTCAGTATTAGGAGTTCCAAGCGATTGCATGGGTTGGGAATGATTCAAAAGCAAGAAACTTGGGTTTCTAATGAATTGAAGCCAACAGACGTTGGGCGTCGTTTTTTCGCCTGTAAACAACTGCTTCAGCGACAAAAAAGGAAGGAGTTTCTTCATCGTATTTTAATGGGTAATAGAAAATGGATTTATCACAGCAATCCAAAAAAAAGAAAGTCATGGGGGTTGTCCAGTCAAACTTCTACGTTGTCGCTTCGGCCGGACATTCACGATGCAAAAGTTATGCTCTGTATTTGTTGGGACCAGGTCGGTATTATTAATTACGCGCTGTTGAAACCAAGCGAAACAATCACTAGGGATCGGTATCGACTTCAATTAATGCGATTGAAGCGAGCTCTGCGCGGGAAACCCCCACAATACGCGAAGAGACACGAAAAATTTATTCTTCAGCATGATACTTCTTCAGTTATAACCTGCCTGAAAACGCTGAAATAGGAAATCTTACCCCATCCGCCATATTCTCCTGATATTAAGCCGTCTGTTTAACACTTGTTCCGCTCGGTGGTACACGGTCTGGCTGACCAGCAGTTGCACTTACATGACAACATCAAGGAATGGCTAGATTCGTGGATAGCCTCAAAAGATGAACAGTTTTATCGAGACGGAATTCGAGCTTTGCCAGAAAGATGGGAAAATGTAGTAGCTAGCGAGCATAATATAGTTGAATTTTTACAAAATAAACAGCGAGAACTTAGTTGAGCACCTAATATATGTATATCATTTAACATAGCAAAAATATAACTCTCAGGAGGAAGGTTAAAACATGTGTTGTATAAAGTTGCCATCTTCCATCAAAAGAATTTTTTTTTTTTTCAAACTACTGGCACCATCTTAACGTCCGGTCAGTTAGTTTTGGTACTGCCCTCGTATTTTATGTATTCCATGACGTTTAAAATCAATTAGGCGATGTACGTCTGACTGCCTTATAGATAATTTCCATAAACTTTTATGATACTCCTTAAAACTTACAAGAGCATAATATTTTGTAAGGGATTGTATGTGGTTTCTACCAGACCACAGTTTCTGGTATCCAACAAAAAAAAAAAAAAATGATTTATCCAAATATTCTTAGAACCACATCTTCCATTAGCTTATGCTGAATTGAGTCAAGTTAAGTACTTGGTGTCCAGAAATATAAACAAACTGTATTCTGGTACTTTCCATACAAATTAATCTATTTTCTGAAATTCAATTTTATTCCTGTAACTCCCAACTTGTAGACTGCACAGATCTAAAATTTTAAGCATTCTGTTGACCCGCAATTCTTGGTAATATTTGAGACTAATTAACCATGTCCCCTTTGCCACATTTCAAACCCCTATATTTTTAGGATTCTACCTTCTAAACATTTACACTAAGGTGATACAAATTTGGTTCACGCTAAGGTTTTGTTAGAGAGTATCTGAAAATAAATATGGACTGCATTTTCACACCCCTTCTGGTAACTGTTGCACAAATTGATCGCTTTCCGAAATTAAATTTTTCCCTGTATCTTCTAGTTTAGCAACCTATATTTTCGCTCATTACACTATTTTATAATATATCCCAAAATATGAGAAAGATCGACCAAATACCTGGTCCCTCACATACAAATGACCGATTTAACCCATATTCTGTTGACTTCATATCTTGCTAAATTCAACAAAATTTGGCGCACATCTGGCGTGTGACAAACTATTTTGATTTTCTTCTGAGATCCCTATTATTTGGAGGTCTTGTGCAAAAGCAATTTCAGTTTAGCTGTAAGTTTTGAGTAGTTTTGTTTTCGGTTTTGGTTTTGGCTGCTGTTCTTTTTTTTTTGGAAATTAACATATCCTATGTGAAAACGACACACACAAGAACCTCTGTATGGACTTGTTGCAAAGTTCTCTCTTTGATTTGTGTCGTCAGACTCGCCTCGTGGGTCCAGCTAGGAAAAGAATTGTTTCAGATAATTTGAATCGACAACATTGCTATGTGAACCGACATTAAGTTGGTTATGGAGGTCAAAAGAAACTGCTTCATAATTAGATTTTCGGAAGCTTTTCACAATAAATAGGAACAATTTCCAAATTGCAGAACATTTAAATTTTGTATTGAGGCCCAAATTTGTTACGAAGTTATCAAAATAGTAATGACGATTTTGCCCTTCCCCAATCTCAAAACATGGTTTAAGAAAATATTGCCAGTGAAAATTTTTTCATGGCATCAGTATGCGAGCAGAGTCCCAAAACTAGCCCACCTAACACAAAAGTTGGGAGACATTTTCTTTATTTTTGAACATAATCTCCTTTTAGTTCGATACACTTTTTGCATCGATGTTCAATAGCTTCTATACCCTGTTTATAATAAGAACTGCCAAACTCCTTAAAACAGCAAACAACTGCAGACTCCACCTCTTCATTGTTGGCAAATCTTTTCCCACCGATCCATATTCTCAGGTTTGAAAATAGAAAATAGTCCGACGGAGCTAAATCTGGCGAATCAGGTGCGTGATGAAGCAATTTGAAATTTAATCTATTAATTTTGGCCATAGCAACAGTGGATGTGTGATCTGGATTACTGTCTTGATGAAACAACACTTTCTTTTTCGCCAAATGCGGCCTTTTCACATAATTTCATCATCTAAATGCTACAATAAATTAGCGTAATATTCGCCGTTGATGGGTTTTCTTTTCTGAAGATACTCAACAAAAATAATCCCATGCACATTCTTTGGACATGATTCTCCCTTTCCAGTCCACTGCTTTGACTGTTTCTTTCTTTCAGGTGTTAAGTAGTGAACCCATGTCTCATCCATGGTTACAAATCGACACAAAAATTCGACTTTATCACAAACATCGGCAAAAGCTCTACTGAAACATCTTCACAACGCTTTTTTTACTCTATTGAAAGCAAGCGCGGCACCCATCTTGCTCACAGCATTATCCTCTTCAAGTCAATAGACGAAGTATAACACTTTTTGAAATGCCTACAATTTCAGCTAGCTCACGCACCTTCAGCCGACGATAATCCAGTATAATTTTGTGGATTCTCTTAGCCTTGTCTTGCATGGACGCCTCTACTGACTACAGTGTTTGTCTTTGTAGCTCGTACGGCCTCGTTTAAACTCTGCTAACCAATATTTTTAAGACGTAAACGAAGGAGCAAACTTCCCCAGAGTAGAATCTGGCTCGGCTTTAATGTTGGTTGGACTGACATCTTTCAAATAGAAATATTGAATTTTATAACAGTGAGATTGTTTACTTATGACTGCTCATATAAAAACATTAAACAATGCAGCGTATTGAAACTTAAAACATATATAGGTAGTTTATAAGGTTACTACTTTTCACCAAAACTATTTTTTTCAAACTACTGACACAATCTATACGTCAAGTCGTCTAGTTTTCGGACCGCCCTCGTAGATATTACTAGTTTACGATACATCAAGAACTATTCTTATATTTAGAAAGGGAAATGAAATTATTTATGAAAATCATAGTCGTGTAGATATTACATATGGGAGCAATAGAAACATGTTGAAGATATGTGATTTGAAATAGAAATAATATATTTATGAAACAACAATTTTATTAGGAAGTTGTTTGATTTTCTATTACAGGAATAAATTTTTGATAGCGATCAAAGAGTTATGGTATGCCAATGGTATTTTCTTGTAAGATACTCTGCAACATTGGACATTGTACTTTATGCAACAGTAGATGATAGATTGGTACTCTTTAGAAACTGAGTTTGAATTTTAAAATGCAGTACAATAATTTACAAGAGTATTTACTACTAACAGCTGATGGAGTTTAAAGCTTTGTTTAACTTTAGTAACTTTAAAAGATATATTTGAGCTTGGTGCAACGACTCCACCATATTGTACATGAACGATCCAGTCTCCGTCTCCAATGTTAAAGGAAGAGCATTTGTTAAGCTGTTTTCATTGACAATGTTGGTGCCAATTTGATATATCCCAACGCAAGTTTTCATACCATATTTAACAGTCAAATTTAAAAGCGAGCAATGTTATAAATAAAGTAAAAACAGTATATAAATTTTAGTCAAGTACGTTGACTTGCATAAGCCTTCGCTTAACGTTCTTTTACACTGGTGTTAAACTGTGTGAAGTGCTGATGGAGGCGTGGTCACCGTTATGCAATTCAGTACTTCCATCTAAAAGGCCTCAGTCCAACCAATATTAAAACCGAGCTAGATTCTACTCAGTAGGAGTTGGAGTCGTTTACGACAGTAAAATGTTGAGTAGCGGAGTTTAAACGAGGTTGTATGCGCTGCCAAGACGAACACAGTAGTGGTCGGTCAATTGTGGTGTCCAAGTCAGACACGGTTAAGAAAATCCACATAATGGTATTGGATAATCGTCGGCTGAAAATATGTTCGTTACTTGAAGTGATAGGCATTTCCAAAAGTGCTATACATCGTATATTGACCGAAGATTTGAAGATGAAAAAGCTGTGCGCAAGATGGGTGCCGCACTTACTTTCAATAGAGCAAAAACAGTGTCATGAAGATATTTCAGTAGAGTGTTTGGCGATGTATCACCACAATAAAGCCGAATTTTTGCATCGATTTTTAATTATGGATGAGGCATGGGTTCACCACTTCACACTTTAGTCGAAGAAACAGTCAAAGAAGCGGACTGGAATGGGAGAATCGTCTTCCTCTTTTAAATTATAGAAAAACAACTTTTTTGCTAAATCGGCTAATTTCAAAGATTCATCATAAGGAATGCGACGATTGGGACTAGAGTGAACTTGCCGTCCATTTTAATTTTGTGTCAAATGTATGCAAAATATTACTGAATTCAGGATAACTGCTTAAAAGATATGAAACTAGGAATACAGGCCTTTCGTATGGGATGGCAATGCGGTCTACTTTCAGTCTAAGACTCTAATTGATAAAATTTTTAACGTGCGTTAAATTTAGCTGAATTTGGTGTAACTGAATGGAATATATGGACCTAAAGCTTGGTACTATATTCTTTTTGATGTTGATACTGTTATTACTATTATATATAATAATCATTATTAAAACATTTTAAGAATTATATTGTAAAATTTCAAGCAAGTGTCGTAAAGTGTTGGTCTGCGTAATCAACTTGGCCGCATGCTGCTTTGAACTGCGATATGAAAAAAAAAAATAATAATAATAAAAAAGTCTACGAAACATTACATGCTTGTGAAAGAATTTAGCGGCATTGCCACCATTTCTTGTATTGGTTTTCAACACGGAAATTGGAAAAATTTATGTCTTTGTGTCATAGTACAGGGTGGGCCATAAGGGTGTTGGCGGTTTAAATATTCAATTAAAAAAAAAACTACGAAACATAAAAAAAATATATTTGTATTTTTAAAAAGTAGAAGCATGGGAATTTTTATGACTTAAAAATAATGTTGTCCAAATGGATTCCCTCGGCTGCTTGACACTCTTGGAACCGAAGTCGCAAATTTTGGAAAACTCGTTGAAATTTTCACCTTAATGGCCATGTGAACAAGCAAAATTGTCGGTTCTGGTCCGAGACTAATCTCCGACGCTTGCATGAACGTCCACTTCACAGCCCTAAGCTTGTCGTGTGGGCTGGGATAACGTCAACCGGTATTACTGGACCATACTTTTTTGAGGACGAAAGAGGGCATGCGATGACGGTTAGAGCGAACAATTATTGCAACATGCTAGCAGACTTTTTGGTGCCAGCTTTGCAACAACTTCAAGGCAATACGTCGAGGATGTGGTTTCAACAGGATGGGGCCACATGTCATACGGCTAGGGTATCCATAGAGCTGCTGAAAAATGTTTTTCCTGGAAAACTCATTTCAAAAAGAGGGGATATTGAATGGCCCCCACGTAGCCCCGATCTCTCTCCATGCGATTATTTTCTATGGGGCTACCTCAAATCGGTAGCCTACGAGAATAATCCGACCAATTTAGAGCAGTTGAAGAGGAACATTATTCAGGAAAGTAACAAAATACCGAGAACAAATTTTCAACGAGTTTTCCAAAATTTGCGACTTTGGTTCCAAGAGTGTCAAGCAGCCGAGGGAAGCCATTTGGACAACATTATTTTTAAGTCTTAAAAATTCCCATGCTTCTACTTTTTAAAAATACAAATATATTTTTTTTATGTTTCGTAGTTTTTATTTTAATTGAATATTTAAACCGCCAACACCCTTATGACCCACCCTGTATTTTCGATAATAAAAAAAATGTGGCTTTCTTTTTATTATTTCACTTCATATGTCTAAAAAGGTATTATCGAACAAAATATGACGCAAAAATGTAAGTTATTACAATTTCAGTGTTGGAAACCAACATAAAAAAGCGGTTGGCGTTGACACTTTTCTTCACGAAAAAAAACGTAGGTTTTTTTTATTACTGTCTCATGGCATAATCCAACTTTAAATTTCACGACCAATTTTTTTTTATATGAGGTTTCACCGCGAACAGTCAACATGGTACCTGCCTTAAGAATATGTGTCTAATTACTCATGGTAAAATGGGCATGGTTACACAGAGTCGATTATTATACATTCCATCTAGCAGCGATACCCAGTTCAAATGACAATGCGTTTAAGTTACTGCATTGAATTGGCCATTTTAATAGAAAAATTAAGCTTCGATAATTCGATTTATTTGTAAAGGAGGTGGTGGAGGTGAAGAAAAAATTAAATTTCGATAATTTGAATTATTTGTAAGGGAAATGCAGGGATGAAAGATACAATACAGTCCACTTTCGTCTCCGGAATGCATCTGCTTGATAGGTATCAAGCTAAGAATATATGGAAAAGGCGTTTTCATCCTGTCGTCTTGTTCTTATTTTAGCAAGGTTACAATAATTAGAAATTACACCGAAAAGATTGAATTTCGGAAAATCGAGCAATTCGTATTCGAGGAACCAGGATCGGTATTGCAAAGGGCCTTATTTCCATCGTAGGACCATATTTTATCTTTTAACGTGCGCCAAACTGGATTGCATTTAGTGTAGCTGAATGGGAAATTTGGACCTAAGGATATATGGATCAAATCTGTCATTTTTATGAAAGGGGCCAAAAAGGACATGGTTAATCGGCTGATTTTCTTACATTTATTACGACTGTCGAGCACTAAAAAATAATATAATACAATGAATAAAAAATTTAGGTTGTTGCACTATGCGATATCATAAGTTAAAGGGGGGAAAACTAGATTTCGGAAAATCTGTCACCTTATATAGGATATACCAGAATCGTTTGGCCGACAGACCTCATTTACAATCCCCAGCTACGATCTAACAAAATATTCACCCGTGCTAAGATTTAAGAAGTTTTACAGAGATTTGCGGCAGACATCGTCCCTGTCAGGTAAACAGCTAGTCAACCAGCCAGACAGACAAACGCATGACTGGCTTAAAGAGCCATGAATAATATTTGGTCAAAACACACTTTGTACGATAGTTTAAAGGTTTATTTCTGGGTGAAACTTTTTTGCAGTAAATGAAGATAACGAGCTATCCATTTTTCGGTTTCAAAAGTGAAGTTAAATAAAACACACTTAACTTTATGATTTCGATTAGACTTTTATTTCAATATAGTGCTTGGACCTCGTCATTATGTACGAAATACGATTTCCTTTAAATAAGCGCCTCTGGATCGGTTACAGTTTCTTGCATATTTCGGGCAGTATTTCGGCAATAACTTAACTTGAATGTTGGTTTCCAAATGCTTCAACATTTGAGGATTATCCGCGTAAGCACAGTCTTTGATGTAACCCCACAAAAAAAGTCCAAAGGCGTCAAATCGCATGATTTCGGTCAAAATAAGAAATTACGCTTTCTGGAAAGTTCTTATGTAATAAAGTCCTGCATTGATCGTGCTGCGTGACTTGTGGCACCGTTTTGTTGAAATCACATATCGTCCAGTTCATAATTATCAGTTGCATGCCAAAAAAAAATCGGTTACCATACGGCCATAATGCTCCGAATTGACCGTAACAGTTCCTCCAGCGTCATTTTCGAAAAAATAAGGTCCAGTGACATCGCCAGACCATAATGCGCACCGTCGTTTTTTTCCGGATGAAATGGCATTTCCACAATCACTTCTGGTTTATTCAAGCGCCATATGCGCAAATTTTGCTTGTTGAAGAAATTTTTGTTCGAAAAAATCTGCATTGAAAGTCTGTTGCTGTAGCACCCAATCAGCACATCAAAGGCGTTGTGAATGGTCAGCCGGCTTTAATTATTGCGTGAGTTGGACCCTATAAGAATGGAAGTGGCGGAGATACTGATTCGTGACTGATAAATACTGGTTCATCCGCTTGCGCCATATAACAAGACAGTCATATAACATATAACAGTACAGTCGGATTTTGGTTTGTTGAGAGAGGGCTTTATCATTGAATCGCTTGCTTAGCCCGTAGTAACATCTGTTAGCAAACAATACTCCGCTCTTTATCTCCATGCTGACATCATCCGTTTTGTTTACAGCAGAACTGGGGTAGATGAATTCTTCCGCCACTCCAAAATTATAGTTGTCAACGTTCACACAGCGTTCCAAACGCTTTGTTCGTTGAAACCAATAATTTTGTTTTGTCCTCATTCACCACTAGATCCATTTTCGCTGCTTCCTTCTCGATGCTTGAGAAGGTTGCAGTAACATCTCACAGTTTTCAGCCAATGATGTCTATGTCATCTGCATATGCGAGTAACATATGGCTTAGGTTAAAGGTGGTGGCTGACGTGTTAAACAAACCAATTAGTTCAAAACCAGTTAGTTTTATAAAATAAAATTGCATTTTCCATACGATACAAAAATAATAATAATAAATACATTGATTAAGAATAAAATTATTTGAACTTTTTTTTGTATTACAATTGGTGCGCTACCCTGTATGTACATAATAACAATTTGAAACTTGACAATTTGAAACTTTGATTTTTGTTTATTTTTACCTCCAAATACAGAAATATTGATTTCATATAGTTATGATTTATGGCATTTAGTGTCAGAAGATGGTAACAACTCATGCCTAATCATATAATAATTTGGGGAAAAGTCCGTTGGCAGCACTTTATTCAAAGAGTCGCCTGGACTAGAATTAAGCAGAGCTGTGAAAATTTTAAAATATAATATCCGCTTCACTTTTTATGAGCAAACTTATCGACATCAGATCATGTAAAACTTTTAAATGTGGTGCAAATTGATTTTGATAAATAAAGTTAAAATTCAATTGGGATGAAACTAAGTTAGTTTTTTTTTGTTTAAAATAAAACGTCTTGCTGCACCACCTCTGCTCTCCATGATCACCTAATTAATAATGCATACAATTTTTCCACAATGCCTTGATTAGTTGTTGTAGCAAAAACAGAAGCAGAAAAAACAACATTAACAATGCATGTGAAGACTAGGAGATGAATGTGTGTACACACATGCACATGGTCACATACATATTCATGCTTTAATACCAAATAATTGGCAAAAATTATCGAACAAATACATTTAATTGTGGCATAAAAGGAAGTCTACCAGCAATTGAACAAATGTACAAATACCAGACAAAACTCAAACCCAAAACGTGCAAAAGTCTCTGGATTCAGTCAACATTTGTGGCAGTGCAACGACGATCATAGCAGCTGGTATGGCTGAGTATCAATCGTATTCAGAAGCAAACACTTGTAAGTACAAGAACGCAAGTTTAGTTAGAATTTCTTAAGAACTCCTAATTATGAAAACATCGAACAACTTGTTAAACTTGAGAATAATTATGAATGTGTGCTTTAAGCCATAACAAGCTACACTATATAACTTGGCTTTAAACATTTTGTTAAACCAACAACGGCCACCGCAACCAGCCAAAGTCGCACATTTAAGACTCATTAAAGTTGGCGACATTAGTAAAATAGGAAAAATTACCAATAGTTTTGTTGTTCGTTCATTTCTTGACTCTGCTTTTGTTATTTCTTTTTTTTTTTCTGTAGTCTTGACGATCTGCAGACAAATAGTTGTCTCCTAAAAAAAGCATCAACGGATACAGAGTCATTCTTTGTCCACCAAGTGCAGACCTCAACACCGTCGCGAAAATATCACATCTACTACTACTTGTCGCATTTGTGTTTAGTGGAGAAGATGAGACAAAAACGGAGCAAAGCGTTTTCAACATTTTTAGTTAATTTACCGAGAAAATCATTCTCAAATGCACATTTTTCGTAGCGACGCATCTCTTAGTTCTTTTGTTTTTTTTTCTCTATTTAGTCAAATGGAACCAACCAGAGGTGACGAATCTTTCACAGAGTGACAGGAGAATATCGTGTTTTTCCGATTATCATAAATTAGCAAATAAAATTTAAAAAAAACCCCTTCCATCTGTACGAAGAATTTGAACAATACGACTGATTCAGAAAAATTCATGAAGGTGTATTAATCTCCAAGCTCGCATGATTGATTAAGCGAGGATAGTTGGTATCTTCTACATACATACTTGCTGTGCTTTAAGATGCTTTTCTACTTGCAAATGCCAAGAACTTCAGTCTTATGTGCGTGCCTCTTCTCTAATTTTGTCGCACCATACATTCAAAGATTCAGTTTCTGGAACGTGGTCGTCCGTTAAATTCATTGCTAAAGACTTTTCATACTACAGCGTTTTAGTCCATCCACAATCCAAAACATGACCCAGCTAACGCAATCACTGCACTTGGTTAGGTCAATATCAGCAGTTCAGAATCCCATTTTACTTTTTTCAAATGATTCCTTTTATTTATTATTTATATTTTATTATATCTATATTTTTCTCAAAATCAACTAATCTTCTTATAATTTCAGCCTGTGTTAGTTAGTGTTGAATTTGAAATGTTTCGTTTGAATTAATATTGGGAATGTGCGGTTAATCGTTTCATCAAACTTAGTGATTAATCCATATTTCGATTTGTCAGTTAATGAATTAATCGGTTTTGATTATTCAAATCAATGATTAATCAAACAATTTAAGTTTAGATTAATCAAATGTGAATAATTAATTCAAAATTCAAAAATATGGCAAAGGGGAATCAATCAGAATGAAATATTCAAGGAACATCTTGCCAAGGTGCCAAAAAACTGTAATAAAACTATTTGGATGGCCCACATTACAAAACGTAAAGTTCAATATATTCAGTTATTCAAGTTTTTATTATTCAATTGCTCGATTACTCAATTAACCATGGCGGTTAATCGTAAATATACGTATACTTATCCATTGTTTGGTTTCAAAAGTAAAATTAAATAAAACTCATATAAAGCTATGATTTCGATAAAACTTTTATTTCATTACAATGCTTGGACTTTACCATTATGTACAAAACACAATGTCATTTAAATGACCGCCTCAGGATTCGTTGCAGCAGTGGATCCTTTCGAGGTAGTTTACGGCCACTTTTTCGCACATTTGAAGCTTTATCTCGCCGATGATTTGGCGAATATTGGTTTTCAAATACTCCAACGTTTGGGGATTATCCGCCTAAAAACACGGTCTTTGACGTCGCCCCACAAAAAGAAAAGTTTAACGACGTAAAATCGCATGATCTTGGTGACCAATTGACATCGCCAAAAACGTAAAATAACGCTTTCTGGAAACTTCCTATGCAAAAACACCAAAATCGTTCGTGTTGTGTGGTTTGTGGCTTGTTTCAACATATCATCCAGTTCATGATCTTTAATTTCAGTCCAAAAATAGTAGGTCATCAAAAGGTCATAGCGCTTTGATTTGATATTCGGATTAACCGCTACTTTTTCACTAACAGAAGCGATATTTTCGGCAGTGCGTACATTGCGATGATGCACAGGCCTCATCACATCTGTAACGCTTCCCATTTCTTCAACCATAATCAGCCAGTGTACGAAAAGTGCCCACGTTTGAATCACCATTTTTGTAGTAAGTTTTAACTATTTTTACGCGTTCTTCGCTTGTTAAACGATCCATATCCATATTCGTGAATGACAAACCTTTCACTAAACAAATAACCCGTCAGATGACAGGTATTTAAGAGCTGACAGCCTTGCCAGATCGACGGTTTTGAAACCACTAAATGGATAACTTGGTATATTATTGTAGTTGTGAAAGTTGGCAAAAAGCATTAGCCCGTTTTGTACATCGTCTACATGTGTATAAACATCGCAAGATGACTGATTGACTGATTGAGCCGACATATCGTATGTTCTTGATTTCATAACAGGTATAATACATTTCTTTCTTTAGTCGTTTTTAACTGCTGCATCAAATTCTAACACTGATTTTGGGTATTGCGATTCTTACAGACCCTAACGGTCAATTTTCCTTATGATATAAAGAACTTGAAATTCTATGAAAATTGTGGTTTGAATGTAATGATTTTTATTAATGATGTTTAAAAAATCAAAATATTCTGTTAAATTCGACTATTATATTCGTTAAAGTTTTCTTAGGTCACTCTTCTTTGCCTTAACGGTTACATTAATTTTATATTTATTATTTAATTACCTTTGGGAAGACATTTTCAAATCTTTATTATTTTTTTCCTAAAACTTCGTAGACTGCAACAACTTGAATGCATATGATGATCAATGTAGGCGGCTGTCTTACATATGGGCGTGGGTTCAAACATAATAATATAATAAACATTATCCCCATTCTTCGACATTGTTTTCAAAATCACATATTCACTTTCGCGGTAGTGACTGGTGTTTTGGAAAAAAGGGGCTAAACTCAAATACATAAAATTCTCCATTAATGTAATTTTCTTTTATTAATAAAGGAAATTGATTTCCGGCATACATCCATCACTAAAGCGGCTCTGAAAATGCACACACAGTGTACTGAATTCAAATTGAAGCTGTATTTCTGGAGAAACGATTTCTATTCGATTGCATTTTAATACGTGCATTAATATCATTAAATGTAAGTGGATTCTATAAAAATCACATTTCTTCAACAAATATAACGCTTTTTTTGGAATTCGCAAAATGTTCTTTCTTTTTCATGCTCCACAGAAGGAGACTATAAGGTCCTCCTTTGAAGAAGTATGATGGTATGATTCCTTCGGCAGTCAGACTGTGTAAAATATTATATATTATAATATATTTGTGATGCTTTTATCCCGCCGAAATCACTACATGTGAAATAATATAATACAATAATTTTTAAATAATGCTATGGCGAAATTGTGAATCGACTTCCCACATTTCAAGGAATCATTCCCAAAACTCAAATCGGATGGTCACAAATCGATGATTTCAATTCTGAACCATACAAAAAACGAATTCCTTTGCATTCCCTGAATAAATTATAGCCATATTTGTTGACTCACTCAACGGCACTCACATCGACAGTTCAACAACGATTCCGAACGCCACAGTTTGAGACACAGACGATGTATACGCATAGAAAATTTATTTCGCTCTGGAGTGAATTTCGCTTGCTTTCAACGTTCACTTAAGAGAGTAATTTTGTCTTCTCTCGCTCTCTCTCTCCCTACGGGGAACTTTAATAGTTTAGCGTTTATTAACGTCATATGTAATGATATTCATACATTACTGATCAACTTACGATATTCTGCAAAAATAGTAATGGGAGTAGTTTTAGATAACTAAGATTTAACTATCATGTGGATAATGTAGCCCGGCGTTTAAATTATTCACTGCGAAGTTTTTATTTATTTTATTTATTTTTATTTAGTGTTGCCTAGATCGATTAGGGAGAAATCGGTTCATGCTTATGTCATGCCTAGTAATCTACACTGTTTAGAGCAGCTATATAGTGGCATTAATAAACAAAATATGAGGAAAGTTCAGATGGCGTTTAATAGAGTTATGAGATATTTATATTCACTGAGGCGTCCTGTTCATATAACACCGTATGTTAAGCGTTTCTTGGGCTGTAGTTTCAAAAAATTTGAGGTCTTTGTTGTTATTTTATAAAGTTGTTCGACTGTATAGCCTTCAATTTCTTTTTAATTTGCAGCAGCTTCTTATTCCTAAAATAATCACACTCATGGGTCGTGCTTTTGTAGTGAGAGTAGCTCAAATTTACAATTTACTACCAAGGCATTTAAAAAGTTTTTAATTACGTCCTGATTCTTACAAAAGGTGCATTCTACAACACTTTCAGACTTTTCTGTAAATTTTTTTTCCAATTAAACTGTTACATACCGATTATATTTCCAGATTATATACCGATTAACTTCTAACTTCTGAATTAGGCTTTTTTGTTATTTGTGTTGACTTTTATTGTTATTAATAAATATGCCTTCTTTAAAATCGTATTATTTGTTTATAAATTTAATATTTAATTTTTATTACGTGTTTTTTGTAAACTTATTGTTAATACAGGGGGTTGATCGGACAGTGTTTTTATTTCGTATGATAAAAAACGGGGGGTTAAAGAGTGTATAAATCGAATGACTTCAATTTATTGGCAAGGTTTTACCTTATATTTCTGGGGTTCACAAAATGGAGATTATTTTACCAAGCAGGGACCTTAAACTTTCAAATAAGTAGTTTATATATTGAAAGTAAAATGAGTACTGATACTTGGGCGAGACTTAGAAGACCGCTTTATTACACTGCTAGAATGGTGGAGTGAAAGCTCTTTTCCTAACCGTGCTGGGCGTGTACTTAAAAATTAAAACTTACAACTATCAGGGTAAGGAAAACTTGTGCACGTAAACACTTATAATAGATGAATTGTTGCATATAATTGACCGGAAGGCTTTAAATTACAAGCCAAAAAATAAATAAATAAATAAATAAATGAAATAAATTAAAAAATAAAAATAAATATATTAATTTATGGAGTTATCGCGCAAAGAGAGTAATGTAGAAAGCGGGATCATCATACTCTCTTGGCTCTCTAATCATCTCTACTTAGGTTTCAGAACAAAATAACTAATCTATATGTATATATTGCACTTGTTAGAGAAGCTTTCACTAGACTTGTCGGAACTACTGGAACTACTCGGAAGTGTTTGTCAAACACATCGAGGCGACCGCCGTCGCTTAAATAATGACAATTGACTATAACAGGGACTGAACCAGTGCTTCTGCGAACGATAGTCGCATGCATTAACCATCGTGCGACTGTCAGTCGCCGATTCTGAATTATAGTCTTCTCAATACTGACTCCTGTGCGCATTCTGTGCGGTAGAGCGTTTGAGTTCAAAAGGAGAAATGTAAAGTAAACTCTATTAATATAACCGTTAAGTGGACTGACAGAGCATCGGACTGACAAAGTATTGCTTCTGAGCACATATTTTAAGAAAAGGTACTAAATTTGTAGCGGAGATACCACTTTTTGTGCTTTTGTTGTTCTAGAATTATAAAAAAAATGCAAAAATATCAACCAACATCCCACTCGTGGAATACAAATAGATTTTTTCTCTACGCACATGAGTAACAACTGGATTGAAGCAAAATTGGACAGGCGACAGAAGTTCAGTCTCGTCGAAGGTTATGCACATATCACCGAGACATCTTGGACTATGTAGCCGTTAATTTCAAGATTACTGGGTCTTGTAAAAACGTCCTCTAATCATCCAATTTATATAAACGTAGCTAGTTTTACCAATGAAATATCAAAGGGAATAATTCTGTGGTCACAACCCATAACAGCCTAAGTCTGTTTTTCAATATTTTCAGTACAGGAGTTTAAAGTTTTGAATCTTCACTGAAAATCAGGAGAAGGTGTTTTTTGGAAAACTTTGCTACAGATT
>JAHXMU010000118.1:6057577-6070382 GCA_019455685.1 Philornis downsi | reverse complement strand
AGTTGTTAACAAAAAATAGTTGTTTATTCTCGCAGTCAAAAGATATTATCGAAAAAGACACTTAGGCTCTTATGAATTGTTGAACGAAAGAAAGTCAAAAAGTTCAAATTGAGTTAGGCTATTATTCCAGATTAAATAAAAACCTTTGGAGAAAGACCTTAACTCAATTTATGTTTATCAAAAAACGAAATTGTAATTCGGAATAAGAGCTTAACTCAAGTTAGGAAAATAAAATTGTTTCCTTATTTTTTTAGATTAACGACTTAAGTTGATTTAGGCAATGATGAAAAAATAATGTTTATATTTGTTGTAATCCTAAATTGACTTAGGCAGTTATGCCAAAACAGTCATTTAGAAAAACAACTTAAGCTATTAGGTTTTTTAGGATTAATTGCCTTCCTAGAAGAGATACAAACATGAAAAATTTAGAGCAAATAAATTTAGATACGCTGAATACGATGGTGCTAATAACTCAATTGTGTACTAACTCGAGTTAGGCTGTTACGGGTTGTGACCACAGAATTGTATGTAATCCATCCTACAATTAGAGGTGCTTATGATTTTAATTAATGAATAAAGTTTAGTTTAGTATCGAAAAGATTTAATTTTTCCAGATTTTCATACTGGATCAACTGTGGTCATTCCAGGCCGTAATGTAGTGAACGATATCCTAACTCTTTTCATGCACAGCAATGGGAGTTTTTCCGGTTTTCCAGTGAAAAATTGAATTTTTTAGAATTTATCAATAATTGCACTCACTTTAGAGAAGTTTCTTAAAGAGTTATGTAAATTGGGATGATATTTAGGAGCAAAATTCAAGCCTTTCTGCACGTGCAGTTGACTTCCTCAAATTGAGAAAAATACATATACTTTATGTGGTCTTGGAGGAGTATTTCCAGTTGTTACTGAATGACAAATAATTTAGTTTTGAATCTGAGAATTTTTTTTTTTTTTTTTTGTGAATTTTAAACTTTGTTACGGGAAACAACTTTGTAACCGGATATATGTAACCAAAATACTTTTATTCGTTGTTACCTATAAAAATTAGATCTCTTGACAGACAATATGCGCGAAAGGAAAGATGGAACATCGCTGGCTAGTTCCCAGCAGTGGTAAAGCTTAAAAAAACCAAACAAAAAAAAAAAAAAACATTTGTATGTCGCCACTAACAGCAAACTGAAATCAAGTCGATCATTTATGGCATTTTATTTAGCGGCTAAAAATGTTGCAAATAGACTTTTTTAAAAGTTGCATGACTTCTGTTTTAATCGTTTTTTGTGTTGGATATTTATTTATGACATTTTTTTGTCCAAGCGTCAATTTATGCTACAATTACATTTTGCACTGGACAATGTAACCAACCAACAGTCATTGTCCACCACAATCTGATGCTAGAACAGATTGTGGCTGTGGCTGTGGCAATGACAACAACAACAGCAGCAGCAACAACACAAACAACGGCGATAACAATGATGATGATGATGATGATGTATTCGTGATGTAATGTCGTCGAGAGTGGCCAAAGTCATGTCTCAAAGTCAAAGCCAAGTTCCATATTCATCAGTGGCACAACAATATTACCAACATGACGGAGACGATGGTTGCCGCAAAACCATACCGAAATCTAAACGCACACACCTCATGCCACATCAACAAGTAGCAACGGCTAAAACACTAAAATATATTGTAATCACCATCGGTGCCACACCAACGATATGACTTCCAGTGATGTCAACGACTTTAGAGTGATGGAGAAAATGTTATTGAAACACTTTTAGTAAAGTAGTCGTCATAGCGATATTATTTTGTTTCTATTGCAAAAAAAAAGAAAAAAAAGTTCAGTAGAAAATCATTCAAATTGGAATGTCCTATAAAATATAGACGTTTATAAACTGGAGTTCAAACCATAATCGCTGCTTTTCTATTCAAAAGAAAAGACACCACCGGAAATATATATTTCCCATTTTCAAAAGTTTCTATTGGAAAAAAAGTTTAGTAGAAAATCATTCAAAATTGGAATGTCCTACAAAATATAGACGTTTATAAGCCGGAGTTCTAAACCACAATCGCAGCTTTTCTAATCAAAAGAAAATACACCACCGGAAATATATATTTCCCAGTTTCAAAAGTTTCTATTGGAAAAAAAGTTTAGTAGAAAATCATTCAAAATTGGAATGTCCTACAAAATAGAGACGTTTACAACCAGGGTTCTGAACCATAATCGCAGCATCGCATTTAAAAGAAAAGACACCACCGGAATTACATATTTCAAATTTTCTTGAATTTAAGACACAATATTCAGATAAGGAGTGGAAGTTTTGCTGTACTGACGTCACAGAAGTGCGGTACCTCCAATGTATGTTGAAAATCATTTTCAAGCATTTTTTTTGAAGAATATGCATTTTTCGTAAGTGGCCCTTTGCCGCTTTGTGCCATATACTCGTACACATATGATCGAAAAAATAAGTACACCTGCTTATTTTTGCTTTATGTTTAATTTTAGTTACTTTGACGGAAAGTAAACATGGCAATTCTTTGTTATTTAAATAAGTTTAATATGGTAATGCCTTTAAAAGTAAAAACAAAACTGGGGCTTCCCCGCTGTTTTCATTGTGAGTTTTGTTCAGGTGTAATTTCAGTAATTGGTCAAAATAATAAATACATTGTTCAATGCTTTAATATTTTCGCAGTCTGTTGCAGTCTCTTTGGAAAGGCTAGTTATTTTACTGCATTTTTTATCTTTATTCATAACAAAATATATAGTTAAAAATCACCCATGGGTTGAAAAAGTCATTATTCTCGGGAGGAGAGAAAAATTGTCTCACGACTAAGAGAAAGTAGCCAAAGTCTTTGTTCTATTACAGAAACTATGAATCGTTCGCTATTTTGTATTTTTTTGCTATTTTGTACAAAATGATTTAAAGCCTAAAAAGCCCGTCGAAAATCGCGGAAGACCCAAAAACAACAGATATCCGTATTGTAACACTTGCGAAGGAGGACCCGTTTGTGTCTTCAAGAGCGATTTCACCAGAAATTTAAAATGTAATTTCATCGCGAACGGTTCCTCGTAGACTACAAGAAGCACATATACGAGAACAGATAGCCAGAAGAGTTCCTTTGCTTAGACAAACAAATTTAAAGGCTAGATTGGCGTTTGCAAGAAATCATTCCAATTGGCCCGGAGGAGACGGTGACAAAAATAACGAAACATTTTGTGGAGCGATAAAACAAAAATTAATGTATTTAGAAACGACTGTGCCCGGAATGTTCGACGCCCTAAGGGTATTCGTATTCGCTATTGTAACTTTAACAATGAACTTAATAACCTGTACAAAAATTTCATTCAGGTCAACTGGCTTACATAGAACTCAACCAAACGTCTATTTTCATTAGAGCATAACTGTGTGCTGTGAAAGAATGGGTTTGATGGAATCTTCTCTAGGTTATTACCAACAAACTCTCTTAATTAATTCATAATACTGCACTAAACGTAATTATATGAAAGATATGAATTCAGGAGTATATACGAGCGCAGTCTCGAAACTGATCTGAAGTACAGATGGTGCCAGTAATTTGGGAAAAAAATTTATTTTAGTGAAAAGTGGCAATCTTATAAAACATATGTTTCAAATTTCAAGGCGCCATGTTGTTTAGTATTTTTATTTGAGCCATCAAAAGTAAACGATCTCAGTGAATTTGTAAGCATGGAAAAAATTGGTCACCGTTATGTAATTTAATATTTCCGTTTCAAAGGTCTCAGTACAACCAATATTAAAACCGAGCTAGATTTTACTCTGAAGGTTCATTTACGCCTGTAAAATATTAACTAGAAGAGTTCAAACGGAGCAGTACGAGCTGCCACGACGAACACCACGCCAGACACAGTTGAAAAATTAACAAAATATAATTGGATGATCGTCGGCTGAAGGTGCGAGACCAAAGATTTGGAGATGAGAAAGCTGTAAGCAAAATGGGTGCCGCGCTTTTTTCCAATAGACCAAAAACAGGATCATGATAATGTTTCAGTAGAGTATTTGCGATATTTCACTGCAATAAAGTCGAATTTTTACGTCGATTTACAACCATGGATGAGACATGGGCCCTCCACTTCACACCTGAGACAAAGGAACAGTAAAAGCAGTGGACTGGAATGGGAGAACCGCGTCTAAAGAAGGCGAATGCTGTTCCATCTGCAGGCAAGGTCATGGCGTCTGTTTATTGGGATGCGCATGGGATTATTTTTATTGATTATTTTTAGAAAGGAAAAATCATCAACGGCGAATATTGCGCTAATTTATTGCAGCATTTAGGTGATGAAATGATGAAAAAACACGCATTTGACGATAGAGAAAGTGTTGTGTCATTAAAACAATGCTCCAGTTCACACCTCCACTAATGCGATGGTCAAAATGAATACATTAAAGTTCGAATTGCTTCATCACGTACCTGATTCGCCAAATTTAGTCCCCTCGGACTATTTTCTATTTCCAAACTTGAAAAACTGGCTCGCTGGTGAAAAATTTGTCAACAATGAAGAGGGTGGAGTTTGCGGCTAATGGCTACTTTAAGGAATTTCACAGCTCTTACTATGATCAAACCATAGAAGCTATTGAATATCGCTGGAAAAAAGTCTATCGACTTTTTTGCGTTTTATTTGTTAAGTCAAATAATTTTCTTACCGCCCTAGCAAGCGTAAAGCGAAATACTATCATTTATTATGACATCTTCCGTCCGATGCTCGCGGGAGTAGGCATTTCCCCCACGGATAATCCTGTGGCGTTATGGTCCTGCATTCAGGACATCGCCAGCTGATTTAGGCTCTTGGGAAGATATGTTGCAATCGGGCTGGTTAACCTTCCCCACGAACGAATTGCAGTTACTTTAAGTGTTGGAGACTGATCGTTGGTAGTAGAGTTGATGATTCATATAGCAATATTAAAACGAATCATGAATTTAATGAATCTTGACATCTTATTCATTCCTACCTATGCTCATGGTTGTAAATGGTAATTCAAATTAGTAGAGTCAGCTTGTTTTGCAGAAGATTTTTTGGTTTGATAATCCTGGTACAAAGTCTGCGAGTTGGATCCTGTTACAGGTTATTCATTATTTCGCTTTAGCTCGGTAAATTAACTTGAATGTCAAACCGTCTCCGGTAGCTCTCAAACAAATGATATAATTTAACCCATAGATTTATATCTTTATACATGAAGTTCTTCTGCAGTTTCTATTCGGAGGACTTCGAAAAGCTGTAATTTTGCTTTTTTCATTATGTTTTAATTCAGATTGTTAGGGTAAGATTCTAATGATTTGTTAGTTCTTTTTTGGCACCTCTTACACTTTTGAGCCAACGCAAACGAACATTGGCGTGAAGCTATGTGTGAGTTCATCTGCCTGAAATTTCTGTACTGATTAAATGATCAATTTCTGGTTCTTTTAGACTGAATGCACATGGCTCTTACTAAAAACTAAAATATCAAATATATTATTTTACATTTTCCAGTAATACGACCATTATAGCTCAACAACGGTCTCTGTTGATAATTCATAAACTATCAAGTTATGAAAATCAAATTCTGCACACAGGCTAACATCAGAAAATCGTCAGATTGGCATTACCAATAGCATACGGTTGCACAGTGCGACGTAATGCAGTGGTAGGCCATGTATTGATGTTTAAATAAAAAATTTTTACTTTTAAATCTGGTTTAGAAAAATCACGTTTCATTTTTTTGTGTTACTTAAACGTTGATAGTGGTGTATGGTTGCTGCCTTTGTCATGATCAGTGGAATGAAAAACAAAAAGGCCAAAACTGGATTTCCTAGAAAACAATTTATTATCGCTAAATATTTGTTGAATTTTTTATTAACTATTCTCTAGAATAGTGATTGAATTTCACTGTTCCGTATTCATTTAATTTAAATTCAATAAATGTTTTCATATCAAATTATTTGATATCATTTGTTCAAATCATGACTGATTGTTAACGTATTAATGTGTGACGTTGCTGAAATAGAGGCTTTCAGACAAAAGTTGAGTTTTCGAGCATTCGGCTTCAGTTTGAGATTATTGTAACGTTATCTTGCATGGTTATTGGCAACACAATTTCGGAAATATGAGACATACAATGATAGAAATAAACATGGCGGTATAAAACCTAATCCGGTAATTTTCCATCATGTATTTCCTGTATGTATTTTAATTACGTTAAAAATAGCGTTGTTGTATGTGATTGCATTTTCAATCCACATGGCATCATATTGGTGAACTTTCAATATGTTCGAATTGCCGTAGTTTTACAAAATTGGGAAATTTTACAAGGGGAGAAAAAGTTTTTAACTAAATTAGCTCCTTTCTACTTTATCGTAGAAACATTTGGAATTTTCTAGTGAAATAACGGAGAGTAAGAGAGTTTTGTTTGTTAAAGTGAAGCAAATCTGATATTTGTTTTACTTCACTTAAGTGTTTTGGTTGCTCTCTTCTATGCAGCCTATAAGTTCGATGTCGAAACATCGAACATTTGGGTCCATCCGCACAATATGACTCAGCCAACGCAATGACTATAATCTATGCGATTGACCACGCCGAATTCGGTATATAATACGTAGAGCTCATAGTTCATTCAACTGTCTATTACCGATGGCGGGCCCATATATTTTCCGGTGTATTTTTCTATCTAATGCTCATTCATCTGCTTGTGTCATAACTCCGTATTCTGCGCCGTACAACAAGACTGGCAAAACCAACGTCGGATTTGTGTTTGTCGAGAGAAGGCTTTATCACTGAGTCGTTTTTTTTAGCCCGTAGAAGCACATTTTAACATTAAATACTCTTCTCTTTATCACCATGTTAACATCATTCGTTTTACTCACAGCGGAGCCGAGGTTGAAGAATTCACCTACTACTATAAGGTAATTATTATCATCGCTCACACAGCATTCCGGACGAGTGGATTCTTTTTTGTTGAAACAAATAACTTAGCACCATCCTCGTTAACCATCGTTGCTAATTCCTTCCCAATGCTTGAGAAGACTGCAGTAACATCTCGCAATTTTTGTAGTCAATAACGTTGTTGCCATCGACGTACGTAAAAAGCATATGATTTTTGTTAAAATAGCACCAATCGTGTTAACTACATCTTTGTTCATAATCATCTCCATCAGTATGTTGGAGAGATCGCACGATAGGCTGTCGCCCTGTCTAAATTCTCGTTTGGTGTAAAAAAGCCCGCTATGATTTTTACCTATTTTTACCGAAAACTTCGTGTGAATTCCATATTCGCCCATGATTTCATACAGTTTTTGCCGTATCGAAATGTGGATAGCAGTTTTGAAATAGACGATCTACTTCTCTTATGTCTTTTCCAGAGTACTGGAATATCTTGTCAGTTATTTATTCACCAGATTTGTAGCCGCAATTATAAGACCTAATTAGGTCAGTTAGCATAGGCTTTAGTCCTCTACATATCACACTCAACAGACCCTTATAAGATATGGATAAAAGACTGATATCGGGATAGTTTCTACATACCTTTTTCGCCTTTTTCTAACACAGAACGTAGTACACTCAGGCATTCCTTGAGCCAAAACAGCATTTAGGAACTGATTCACGTTGTTTATCAGCTCATCGCCATCTCCCCTATTGCAGCGCACTCTGCATATTTGCCCTTACGGTAAGGGAACCATGTTCTATAACCATGCTTTTTGACATTTCAGTAAGATTTTGCGGCCTATGTTATCCCTATATTTTTCTATATCCTCACTGTTCCACTCTTTCCATAGAAAAGCTTTGTAGAGCGTTCCCAAATGGCACGTTTTACAATTGGCTGCAGCATCTGTTTGTATGCAAATTCCTTTTCCTTAGACACTACTCGACGGATCGCAAAAACGTCTAGACACTAGAACCATGCCTTCCATCTATTACCAGATTCCTCACAATATACTCAATAACCGGCCATATTTCCCTCTGGATATCGGATCGGGAATAAATTTGTATAAGATTTACGAGACCGGTCCCAAACCTAGCCGGTCTGACGTATAGATGGTGTTAGTAGTTTGTAAAAAATATTTCGGTGAAAAGTGACAACCTTGTGAAACACATGTTTTTAGTTTCAAAGCACCACGTTGTTTAATATTTTTATTTGAGCCATCAAAAGTAAACGATCTCAGTGAATTTGTAAACATGGAAGAAATCGGTCACCCTTATGTAACTCAATATTTCTACTTCAAAGCTCTTAGTCTAACCTTTATTTATTGGTTCTACACCGTGCTGAGCTCTGGGGTAGTCCGCTCATTTGTTTACGACTGTAAAGCATTGGGTAGTAGAATTTAAACGAGACCGTACAAGCTGCCAAGACGAACACCATAGTGGTCGATTAATTTAAGTGTTTACACCAGACACGGTCAACAAAACCCACAAAATGGTATTGGATGATCGTCGGCTAAAGGTGTGTGAGCTATGTGAAATGATACGCTTTTAAAAAGCTGCTATATATCGTATATTGACCGAAGATTTGAGGATGAGAAAGCTGTGCGGAAAGTGGGTGCCGCGCTTGCCTTCAATAGAGCAAAAACACCACTTCACACCTGAGATAAAGAAGCAGTCAAAGCAGTGGACTGGAATGGGAGAATCTTGTCCGAACAAGGCAAAGACGGTTCCATCTGCAGGCGAGGTCATGGCGTCTGTTTTTTTGGGATGCGTATGGGGTTATCTTTACTGGTTATCTTCAGAAAGAAAAACCCAACAAAGGCGAATATTTTTCTAATTTATTGCAGCATTCAGGTGATGAAATTATGGAAGAAAGGCAGCATTTGGGGAAAAAGAAGAAAAAATAGATTGTTCAAGTTTACACTTCCACTATTGCGATGAAAAAAAAATTAATAAATTAAAGTTCGAATTGCTTCCTCAAGCGCTTTATTCGTCAGATTTAGTTCCCTGGGACTACATTCTTTTTTCCAACTTGAAAAAATGACTCGGCGATAAAAGATTTGCCAACAATCTAGTGTCTGCAGTCGATGTCTATTTTAAGGAGTTTGGCAGTTCTTCCTATAAACAGGGTATAGAAGCTATTGAATATCGCTGAAAAAAGTGTATCGAGCTAAAAGGAGATTATGTTGAAAAATAAAGAACATTGTTCCCAACTTTTTTGTGTTTTCTTTCAAAGGTCGGCTAGTTTAAGGGCTGGCCTCGTATGTATATCAAAACATAAGACATTAGAGACTGGAAGATGAGGTCGTTCTATTTTCCGGCCTTCTAACTGTATTCAATTACAAAAAATCAGAATTGGGCGGTGTGCCAATATCTGTGGCAACTTCTATATTTAGTGGTTAGTGACAGCCCCTACCTAAGATTCTAATGTAGTGTCTAATGAGCCGCTCTTGTAGGCCGCTTTATTTTTAATAAAGCACGAGAAAAAGAGAACAATATCATCACCATTTTCCCCAGTCTGTTAACGCCACAGTGTTACAGCGCTCTTTTTAGAAATTAGTAAATTATTTAAATACATGTAATATTTAAAATTTGAATATTATTCGGATATTAATATCTCTTAAATTATACTTTTTGACATAAACTTGTTTACATTTCCATTCACTTTTCTGAGAATGAAAACGAAATTCGACAAAAGCTTCATTTAGTTCTTATTTTGTTTCGTACAACAATGTAGCTGAAATTGTAGTATATTATTTTTCCCCACAAAAGTTTAACTAAAATTTTTTTGTACAAAAATCAAGGTCTTCATATGAGAGTCATTGGTTGGGAATGAGATGGACAAAACACTATCATTGTGGACGCAGCATTATTATCTTCTTGCAGTAAATGTTGCACCGTAAACTGAAATAGAAATAGATTTGGAAATTTGAATGGCTGATCTGATTTAAACGAATTTTTTTTATTTATTGCAATTTTTTTTTTTAATAATCTTCTCAATTCCTTGCATAGTAGGTCGAATTTGACCACCATAATCACCTCGTAAAGCACAAAAAGTGCCCACGTTCGTATCACCAATTTGTAGTAAGTTTCTACTATTTTTACGTGTTCTTCGGTTAAATGGCAAACATTCCACTAAAATAACACTTCAAATGACAGGTATTTAACAGCTGACAGCCTTGCCAGACCAGTGGTTTTGAAACCGCTAAATGAATTGCCCTTATAATGAATTAAAACAGAATAAAGATAGCAAAATTGTATCTTTCGGAATTCCTCCGCTTGAGAAATGAAGAGAATTTGTCATCGAGTTCTCTTAGTTGGTCAATTTGTAAATGTGGTATCCTAAGGGGCGTGGCAGTACAGTCTGTTTTTATTCGCAGTATTAAATACATGATGCATGCTAAATTATTCCGAATATAGTGCAGTTGAATGAAAGTTACGAATCTAGGCATATATTCCTAGTTAAATAAGGCAATTTGTAGCGTAGTTATTCAGTTAGTCCATTACAATTTACCCAGCATTATAACACGATATAATTAGTTATAAAAAATTAAATATGATTTTGGTTCTTTATTTAGCTTAAGATCATTTTTTTCTATTGCACGGATAACTATTTTGGAATTCGCCAAAATTCCATCTTCAGCGCCTTTGGCTGATAATTGGTCAATTTACACGGGAGGTTCCACAATAGGTGTTGTAACGTCGTCCATTTTCTGTCTTAAAACTTGGTTAACCAATCGCACTATCAGTACAGTGAATTGAAAGATGTGCCGGTAAGAATATGTATATGTTTTACATTGTTTTTTTTTTTTTGCGTGTAGGAGGCATCAGAAAGGGAGTAACTGCAATACAATCAAAATGTTCTCTAGTTCTATAGAGGATTATAAGGCCAAAATATAGCTATTATAGCGCTCAAGTTAGAGATTACATTGAAGTAATTATAAAATTCTGGAAAATCGATCAATTTTCGTGGGTGATCCAGAAAATGTGTGATTAATCTACAAATTTTTTTTTTAAATTCCCTCATGCATTATAGATCAATACAATCAATACAATACACAAATCTAGCTTCCTTTTGTCTACAAATGACGAGCTATCGTTACAGGGCGGTACCAAAAGGTATAGACCGACATAGCCTATTTACAATGTCCAACTAGGATCTGGCAAACTATTAGGCTGTGTGACAAGTTTTAAGAAATTCTACAACATTTTCGGCAGTTATCGCGACCAGCCAACCAGACAGATGTACATCCATTAGTGTAGCAATAATTTCTCTCTGTGGGGCGGGGGGCTAAATTCATTAATTCATTCTTTCTGGGGGGACTAAATTCTTTCAATGCATCTAATCTAAAAGCATTGGAGGGTGCTAAAAAAGTTCTGGGGATGTAAGCTTAGTTTTGTTCTTACAGAATCGATTTTACTCTTTTTCAAAGTCTACTTTATTATAAATTTGAGACATTGCCGTATAAATTGTTATCCTTCAAACTTAATCGCCCTCTAAGATTCTCTACACAGACGTGTAAATGGGCGGAAGGATGTGCTTTGATTGATATAAATTTTTAATACGGTCAGCAATACGCACATTATTTGGGGGTCTCAATGGGGTCCTACAAAAGCAAGCAATGCAATAACAAAAAATAACAAAAAATATATTATATAATCACCAAAATAACGGCATATTTAGAATGAGATTTTAGTCAGTTTTATTGCCAAATATACTTGGAAAAATAAACTTGTATCACATTGTCCGAGTCTGGCAAAGTTTGCATTGACAGTTCAGTTCAGTTCAGTTTTTTGTACGAAATGTATGAAAATTCACTAAATCAGACAAATTTGACATTTGAGGCTAATACAGGGATGTTTAAAGTAAACAGTGAATTTTTTTTTTTTTTTTGCTACAAAACAAAAGTTATTTGGGGCAGAAATTCTTTTGAAAGAATGAAATGAATCAGCAAAAATCGTACTAAACTGAGTTTTAATAAATGTTATATACATTCTCCTTTTCTGCGATATTAAATTAAGCATTATTAAGCAATTGAGATCAATGCAAGCTCTAACATGTGGTTTGATAACTTTTTAGGCTCATTACCAACTCAATTTACCATTAAATTTACCAATTAAATTTTTAACGAGAACTTGAATATTTGCTGTTGGAAGAAAACCCTATTCGATTGTAATAAACTTGATATTTAAACCCTCTAATATAGACTGATGTAACTGACTAAGTTTAATACATCCGGCTATCGTTCTCATGGTCGCCGGTTTCAATCCCACATACAGCTATGCACCATTATTTACCATTCTTACCTCGATGTTTCAAATGAAAACTTCGAGTAGTTGAGTAATCAATAAGTCTGGTAAATGCTTCTTAAACTAAGATTTAGTGAATTCTTGTTAAATTGAAGGTCGCGTTTTTAAACTGAAATGTGAGGATCTCTCCCATATTTCATTCGTCAGATGCCTGGTGATTTGTTAATAACGACAGGAACAATAAAATTTGCTTTCGGTTTCTTATGAAAGAATATCAAAGACAAATTGCGCAATATTATCCCTAAATTTTCGCAGACTGTGTGCCAGTGGCCAGATTTTAATTAGCACAAACTTCCTCATTACTCATATTTCAAAGTCACGGGATGAAACCTAAATATGCCGAAGTTCATTCAGGTTAGCCCCTTTTCTTCTCTTCAATTAAGATCACATTTTGCCATAATTTTGGTCCTCCAAGAGGGACAGTGGAACCAGGTAGAGTAGCAACTGTCATCAGATTTTTGTTGCTCCAACCTTTCTCTAAAAATCAATTTTGTAAACGTCTGTTCTATATCTTACTCCAACAATTTTATGCGTCAGCGCTGCCTGTGGTCAGCAATGGGTTAATAG
>JAHXMU010000118.1:6022539-6057567 GCA_019455685.1 Philornis downsi | reverse complement strand
ATGCGTCAGCGCTGCCTGTGGTCAGCAATGGGTTAATAGAAAAAAAATAACATGACTGAACAATTCTTTGTCGTCCCAACCTTACTCTAAAAATCAACTTTGAAAACGTCTATTCTAGTCTTACTCCAACAGCTTCTGGCGTCAGCGCTGCCTGTGGTCAACAATGGGTTATTAGAAAAAAAGTAGCATAACTGAACAACTCTTTGTTGTCCCAACCTTACTCTAAAAATCAACTTTGTAAAGGTCTGTTCTATATCCTTCTCCAACAATTTTATGCGTCAACGCTGCCTGTGGTCAGCAATGGGTTAATAGAAAAAAACATAACATGACTGAACAATTCTTTGTTCAAAGCATTGTGGCATTATTGTCTTTTCTATTAATAAGTAAATATTCTGTGTTTACAAACTTTAATACTTTTTATGGAATTACGGCATATTTTACAACTCAATTAATTAAATATATTATAAAATAACCCACACACATACAATTGCACGCCATAATGATACGCATTATCAGCAAATAGTAGGATTTCATAAACGAAATTTTATTAAACAAATTGAATGAACGCGCATATTTTGAGAACACTTTAGAAATGCCACAAGTTACAAATTAAACAATAACAACTACAGATACAAGTGCAATTTGAAACACAAACAACGAAAGCAAATCATAATAATCGTAATGAATGCAAATGCGAATGCAGCGTACGCAATATCCACGCCATCACCCCAACAGGATTGTGGCCTCACTGGATGTCAGCCTGCACGGTTGGATGGATGGCTGAATTGATATGAGTAGACTCAACTGACTGACTGGCTAAATAATCATAAAAATAAAAAAAAAAATGCAAAATCTCGCTAACAAAAAAATTACGCAATGGATGGCAAATAAAAAATCGCACAAAACTTACGTATCCATTTGCTCGTCAACAATTTCGTGGCACAAGAGGATGAGGACAAGGATGCCGATGATCAGGATGAGAGTTTGGCATACGCATAGATCCACTGCTGGCGGTGTGAGTGAGTAGCGGGTATTTACAATGTATGCATGTTTTGCATTTAATTGTCATCAGGATTTGTGTGCGTTGGCAAACAGGATATCAAACACTCACACATGCACATTAAGGCACAGCACACTCAAGGCATTTGTGTACGTACTGGATTTGTAAAAAAAAAACTCAAATAGAACGCATTCGATGGCGACTACTCATCTGCAGTTGCAGTTTTGTTTTTTTTATCCTTTTTTCCATTCATTTAGCATAGTGGGGAAAATGATTGTCTTGGGAAAGCAAAATGATATCTTATTTATCTTGTTGTTAGCCTTTGCTTTTAATTTTATCCTAGCATATTTTTCGATATAGGTAGATTATAAGAGACTTAAAGCGAATCCATTCTGTTCTTCAAGATATGGATTTTTTTTTTGATTTATTGTACAGGGTGGCGCAATAAAACGTGCATATTTAAAAAACAGATTAAAAAATAAATACAAAAGGTATGGTTAAAATAAATCTAAGGCATTGTAGAGTAATAAATGGAGTTTATTTTTTAAAAATAACATCATCTAAATGGTGACCCTCTCTACGACGGCACTCCTCTAACCGCAAACGAAAATTATTGAAAACTTTCTTCAGTAGTACTGGTGTAATGGCTGCCATTTCACCACGGATACTCTCCTTGAGCTGAACGATGTTTCTTGGATTATTACTGTAGACTTTGTGTTTGAGGTATCCCCACAAAAAAAGTCGAGGCGTCAAGTCTGGACTACGTGGGGGCCATGGCATGTCACTTCGTTTCGAAATCAGTCTGCCAGGGAACATCTGCTTCACTACCGCCATGGAGTCATTTGATGTGTGACAGGTACCTCCATCTTGTTGGAACCAAGTTCTGGAATTCACTATTCTTGAACTTTCAATTTCTGGAGCCAAAAATCCGCCCAACATCTCAACATAGCGTTTCGTATTAACCGTGAGGACCAAATATTCCTCTGCCAGAGATTGCTGCCCATACTGTCACTTTAGGACTATGCAATGGTTTCTGGTGTTTGATTTTGGGATTTTCACTGTTCCAGTAACGACAATTTTGACGGCTTACGAACCCATTCGTAAGGAAATGAGCCTCGTCAGAGAGAAGGATATTGTCAAAATTGGAAAATCGATTAAGCATTTCATTAGCAAATGCGAGCCTTGCTATGAAGTCAGACTCTTTCAATTCTTATGTTAATTGCAGCTTATATGGATGCAGTTTAAGATCCAATGTTAAAATTCGTTGCAAACTTCGTCGCGATAATTGTAAGACAGACGATCTCTTGCGAGTCGACATTTGTGGATTTCCTCGTACTGACTCCATAACTTTCTCAACATTGTCTTCGGTCCTAGATGTTCTTGAACGGCCATTTGCTTGTGGTTTAAATGTTGAACCGGTCTCTTCAAAACGCTTTACCCATATTTTAATTAAATTAGCACTCGGAGCTTCACTAATTCGCCATAGTTCATATTCAGCACAATTTAGACGCCTAGTAGCAATATATGAACGAGAGTTATCGAAAAATGCGCGCACGCAAAATGCACGACGCTACCCGTCGAAGTGATTCATAGCGACTAAAACTCCATGAGCCCGCCAACCCAACGATGTAGGCGACCCCCCCGTCCGCGCCGCAATATGCACGTTCTATTGCGCCACCCTGTATAATCCCAAATATTTAACTGAAATAACTTCTGGAATTTCTTCCCTATCTACGTATATACTAAAGCTGTCGTTGAAGCGACAATGTGGCCTAAATCTTATCAATTTCGTTTTATTTGGATTAAGGAAAACTTTATTAATACGCAAATACTCTATTAATAGACTTGCTCCCCGTTCTATGTAAGGCTTCACAGCTATTTCATATTTATATGGGTAAAAAATGGCAATATCATCAGCATATACAAACATTTTACCTAGTAGTCATGCTTGTAGTAATCATCGAACTACAGCCGCTCAACAGTGATTTAAGATAAGGATATTATTTAGTTAGGATAACATCTATTATCCATTCATCTTACTCGCATTTTTATATATTGAATCTGAGTTTTATTGAAAAAATTATTTTACAATATTAAAATTGAACAAAAAACAAATGAACGTATGGAATTTTCTCGATAGACTGAAGGAAAAATATGTAGGAAGTAGACTTTCAACATGATATTTCCCCTTTTCGATTGCTTTGAATTTAAACTATTATGTTCTTCAACGCCTTCTCTCAATAGGATAATACAAGAGCTTCGATAAGATTCATAAAACGTCCCATCAGCCAATTGATTCTTTGAATCAATAGTTTTCAGTTGAATTTCTTTTAGAGCAACATTGTCTCTAATAAAATGATGACTGATATCTTTGTGCTGGGCCCGATTGCTTTCTATCTTAGAAGCCATTCTAATCCAACTGCGATTATCTTCAAATATTGGGACAGAATGACTGCTATCAATGACATTTAAGCCTTCCATCACATCTTTTAACCAAATAGCTTCTGCAGTTGCCTGGATGACATTGCAACAGCTTGCTTCACCAGAACATAGTTCAAATAAACACCTTAAAAATGTAACTGCTTACTGATTTTCTGTCAATTACATCTGAAGCCCAATCAGCATTATATAATATATCCTACTGCAAGTTCGTCATCAGGTTTGAAAGTTTATGTTCCTTTGAGATATCTTACAGGTCGCTTCTTATGCTGCCAATTCAATTCCGATGCGTTTTCTCGATATCTACCCCTATATCCAAGTGGATGACATATATCCGGTCCAGAACAAAGCATGATGTAAATTGAACTTGATGATGGCATTCAGTCATGTTCTGTCGAGGAATCTGTAATTCCTTTCCGATCGGACTTTTCACAGCATTGTATTCCTGCCAAATTTTGAAACAGTCTTTCTGATACTAGACTCCTGAGAAATATACAATTTGCCTCCGAATCATTCCCAAAAAAAATGTTAATGTTCTACAATCCGTCATTTCAAATTTTCTTCCCAGTCATTTCACATTTTCTTCGCAGTTCCACCTTCAGTTTTGAAATAGTGTTCAATTTATTTCCATATAATTAAGTCATTAACATACGAGTACAGTATGATTATTATAACTTAAACTCTGTCGAATCGATGATCTATGTTAGTTACCAAACTTAATTCTTATTCTGAGTGGTTGATTAAGGTTTAGGATGGGTAACAGGCATTTTTATGGCGGCACAAGTGAGGAAGTCATGCCAATTACCGATGATGGCATAGATTGTCCAACTCCGCTCCAAAACGAGATTCGAATAAATCAAATGTGTAGGTTTTACATGAGTCTCGCTTTGAAAGCCTTACCCATGATGTGCCATCACACAAGTGCTGTTTTCCATCTTTTCTTGGTTACATGTTCTTTCTTTCTTCTAGCGACAGCAAGCGCCCCTTTGGGGTACTCAAACTAATCCCGAAAGGATTAGTCAAACTACCAGAGATTGGAAGTAGGTTCCTTGGAAAAGCTTCCTCAGGTCCCACTCCCTCACTCGGCCAAAGTACCTTTGTAGTCACTTGGTATGAAGTGAGCTACCTCCCGGGTAGGAGTTGAGGTCATCTAGGAAGACCTCGGATAGACATGAACAGTGTTTTCTAAGCTAATGTCTTCCTTCACCAACGCAACCTGAAGCAACCACAACCAGCACGATGCTCCCACTAGGGATCCAACACCATTGATCCAACTGGTCACCCGTGCTACCAGAAGAGAAGAACCCTCTGGTCTGGGTTTTGCAGACAAGCTACTCCAGTTTTGCTTTATCATACCTTGCTTGGAACTGGTAATCCATATTCTACGGCATAGATTTTCAATATCCGAGGAGAGAATATCAACACAGCAAAGCACACCATGCTCCAATCATAGTCCATTAACCAGATCTCTCTGGTCATACAACTATATAACCGGAAAAGATAAATCTTCTGATACCTCCCGACGGCTTCTCTATAACCGCACCTGTTGCCAGGATGTGTCTTGTTTAACTATGACTCTCCCCTTTACTTGGTTTTCGAAAAACGAGTTCCAAGATCAGTTTGATGTCATATTATACGTGAATCTCAAGACATAATCCACCTTTTCCTAGGGCGCCTGGCACCAGGCCACACTACTTTGTTTTTGTACGCAAGCATCATACCCTTTGCCTGCTTAATTACAGGATCGGGTAGAGAGGCTTGCGTTTTAGGGGTAAGCGGTACAAAGCATCCTAGGAAACACCCGCCTACCCACACGAGATTCGAATAGCAATATTACGGCTTCGGTCAATATATGATATATTGCATTTTCTGAAATGCCCATCTAGTTGAAATGCCCATCCACTACATTCAGCCGACGATTATCAATACCATTTTGTGGATTATCGTAACCGTGTTTAGAGTGGGCACCTTAATTGGTCGTCCACTACGGTGTTCGTCTTGGCAGCTCGTACGGCCTCGTTTAAACTCTGCTAACCAATATTTCACAGTCGTAAACGAAGGAGCAGACTCCAACAGAGTAGAATTTAGTTTGTCTTTTTTTTTAAGATTTAAGTTTTTCAGGTTGGCAGCACTGGTTGGTAATGGCGTCCAAACGTCATCTGTTAAAGCGAAATACTCTGCCATTTCATCATGGAAAGACTAACAAACGAGCAAAGATTGCAAATCATTTAAATTAGTTATCAAAATACGTGCTCTGTGACAAATGTGCATCGTTTGATATAATCATTTTTTGGTCGTCATAATCGACCTGCTGAATCAACAATTCGTGCTGTTACCTCCAAATTTCGCACCAAATTTACTTTGTTGAACATAAAACCATCGACTCGCATGCGCAGAGTGCGTACCGAAGAAAATATTGCAGCCGTAGCGACCTGTGTTAATGACGATCGTCAAAAGTCAATTCGTCGCCGTCCTCTGCGATTGGGCATGTGTTACTCAACCACAAGGAATTTTTTTCCCCCAATTGGCTGAGTTGAACTTGGTTGACATGTGGTTTCATCAGGACGGGTCAACTTGCCACACTGTTAGTGAAACAATGGATATGTTGAGGGATGAATTTGGTGAGCAGCTTATCTCTCGATTTTGCCCTGTGAGTTGGCCCCAAAGGTCTTCAGATTTAACGTCCCTTGATTATTTCTTGTGGGGTTATTTCAAGTTGTTAGTCTATGTGGACAAGCTGAACACTATTGAAGCCTTGCAGGATAACATAACAGGCGTTATTCGTGGAATACAGGCCGAAATGCTATGGAATAGTGGTGAAAAATTGGACCTTCCAAATGGACATTTTGAGACGGAGCCGCGGAAAAATTTTACATGAAATTATATTTAAACATTAAATGGCCAAAAGACCAATTTATCGATTCCAATAAAAAATTTTAATATACCTATATGATCCCAATTTGAATGGTCTATTCGATTTTTAAAAAACTACGAGACGGACTGAGACGTTTTAAATGGAAATATTGAATTACATAACGGTGAGCAATTTTTTCCAAGTTTACAAATTCCCTGAGATCGTTTATCTTTGATGGCTCAAATAAAACTACTAAACAACTTGGCGACTTGAAACTTAAAACATATATTTTACGACGTTACCACTTTACACCAAAATAATTTTTTTTTTCATCCATACGTCAGGTCGGCTGGTTTTGGGACCGCCCTTGTATGATAATTTTGCGATTGATAGTAACTTACTGGTGAATTTTTGTGATATTGGCCGCAGTTACTTTGGCAGGTAGAACGAATTTTTTAAAAAGAGATACGACGGCGGCCTCTTCGTCTTCGCTACTTCACCCGTATACGTGTCAAAAATCCATGAGATACCGCTGTTCACACTATTAAATTATGTGGGTCACATGCTTTTTTCCAAATCTTAACCTATTATAGCACATGACAATTTCGTCGTTGACAGTAAAATATTGTTGAATTTTTTACAAAGGTCGATCAATTACTTTGACCACTATATGAGAGTATTTTTAAATGGGGTGGATCACCGTCCACCTTTTATTCGAACATTTCCTTTTTATGCCAGTAGGTTACGTATAAATCAAATGTATATTTTACAAATATAGTTCATTAAATAAAGAGTGTCCCAACAAGAACGCAAGATTTAAATTTTGTGCCATTCGAAGTGTCATTGTTTGACATTTGAACAATTGTTATTGTTTGCTAGTAGAAGGTACGAGGTTAGTAGAAATGGTGCGCTACACGTATGAACAACGCATTCTCATTGTGAAATTGTTTTGCCAAAATAGTGAAAATTTTGCGGCTATAGTTCACAAATTGCGATCAATTTGGGGTCACAATAACGCTCCAAAAGGGTCAACTGTAAAGAGATTAATGAATAAATTTGCCAAAACTGGGTCTGTTAGTGATGTAAAGAGAACAACGTGCCTTCGAACAGGTCGATCGACCGAAAATGTCGCAGCTGTACGCGATGATGTCGCTCAAACTCCACCCACCTCAACTCGACATCGAGCTCAGCAAATGAAACATGAAAACATGAAAACAACATGAAAATGCTGATTTTGCCGATAAAATCATCTTCAGTGACGAGGCCCATTTCCATCTTGATGGCTTCGTCAATAGGCAGAATTGTCGCATTTGGGGTGAGGAAAATCTTCGAGTGATTCACGAGAAGCAAATGCATCCTCAACGTGTCACTATGTGGTGTGGATTTTGGGCTGGAGGAATCATTGGACTTTTTTTATGAAAATGAGGCATGTCAAGCGCAAACAGTCAATGGTGTTCGGTATAGTGAAATGATAACCAATTTTTTCGTGCCTAGAGTTGAAGAAATAAATGTGGAGGGCATGAGGTTTCAACAAGACGGCACCACATATCATACAGCCAGAGAAACAATTCAATTGCTGCATCAGTCATTTAAATCTTGCGTTCTTGTTGGGACACCCTTTATAACAGTTCAAAATTGTTATTTATATGGGCGATGCTACACTCCATTGTCCAATCATGACATAATATAGTCTATGATCCTTTCCTGGGCGACCCAAATATACTGTGAAAGTTTCGTGACATTCGATCCACCAGATTAGACGCGTTTTCGAAAAAAATACACAATTTTACATAGATATAGATAGATCACACATTCAATTTTATATACGAGTATACAGATTATGCAGTATGTAATATGTTAAAAAGTTTATCATATTACCCCACTGTGCATAGACAGACTTCTGTTGAAAACGCAATAATAGAAAAAATTGTGAGACAAAACAAATGAAAATAATGGCACACAATTCAAATATTAAAACTGCGTAAAAAATGCATGGATGTTGGATGGATGGATTGGATGGTTGTTGGTCGCCTGATTTGGATGGTCTGCTTGGTTTGGCTGATTGTTTCGGTTACCATCATTGACGTCCATCAAAAGATTTTGAATGCGTCGTTGATTCTGATGTTGATGATGTTACTGATACCAAACATGATGTGTGATAGTATAAAAACGTATGTACCCGTATGTGTGTATGTGCGTTCGTATGACTGTGGAAACTAGGATGACGTTATTGTGGATGATGAAAGGAATAAGTGTTGGCAAGTACTAATAAGCGTACTGCAGCATGCTGACCAGCTGCGAAAATTATAAACTGCTTCTCATTGTGTTCTGTCGTAAAATTTTTAACGGAATTTTGGTACTTTGAGTTGGAAGATTTCAGAAATATTTATAACATAGTTTGCTCTAAATTCCAGGTCCAATTTCAAACATTGTGTTACAATATGGTGGATCCTTAATTCATTAATATCAACACACATAGATTATGGGAATGTACAGATAAAGTACCATATAGTTTACATATAAAATAGAAATTCCATAGTTTTAATACAATTGAGTGACAGAAATAAAATACATATACTGGGTGGCGAACCAAGGGCATTGAAATACAAAAATCAAATAACTTTTTTTTTAACCAATGTATTTCTTTTATTTATTTATTATTTATTTATTATTTTTTTTTTGTTTTTTGTTTTTTGTTTTTTTTTTTTTTTTGTGTAGAAAATTCAATTTTATTGTATATAACAAACTAATTTTGAAGATGATAGACAGAAAATAATCTCCTTACCCATTCACGCATAAGGGAGACCTGATCAAAAAATTATTCATTGCGGCCTAAAAGCTTAAAGTCGGGATCACCTCAATTATTATTTTAATGGACAGGTTCAATTCAGTCAAATTTCTTGGTTTCGTTTTGTACACCTCTTGCTTGACATAACCTTATTAAAAAAGTCTGGTGCAGTCAGTTCAAGCGACTTTGGGGGCCAGCGGAATATGGAGTTTCTGGATATTAATTTGTTTGGGAATTTTCGTTGGAGCTCCGCCATAACCGGTCTGGTTAAGTGTGCAGTTGATCCATCTTGCTGGAACCAAATGCTTTTGAAACAGAAACGTTTTCGGGGCAGTTCTGGGTAAATATTTCATTCATCATGGTCTCCATTAACAGTTAACAGTAGCACGATTTGTTTGCCACCCTGTGTGTGGACTTGTATCGGTCAGTCCAGAATCAGTTTGACTGCCCGTCATGGGTACCCACACATGTTATTGTAAGCACGTTAAAAGCCTCAAATGCGAATAGTTTTAAACGACGGTTAGCATTAATATTTCGACTGGACCAAGGATGAACACTATTAAAAAATGGGCGTACTAATATCTCAATTTAAAATTCTTCCATATAAATTTATCTCTAAGGCTTCTAAAAGCCACAGATTTGATTGGAATTTAACCAAATTTTGTGCGTATGCTTGGCTGAATAGGGAACCAATTCTAGCCAAAGTAATTCCTGTTCCCATATGACTCTCATAACAAGCGGATGACCTGATTGGGTCTGGTCCGAATTCCATTAAACATAGGTTATATTAATCCACGCTGTATATTTGTATCGCGCCTCTATAAATGTCCCAGCCGAGCTAGGGTTTCGTGGGTAAGTTTTATTTAATTTCCTTCTTCAATTCCCAGGAAATTTTAATAATTTTCCCCATTTGTCAGGATGTTAAAGAATTTCCTTAGATTCCACAAAAATGCAATATGCGAGTATAAAACGTCGCGATTTTTTACAGAATTTGAAACATTCTCCAAACTTTCTTCATGCAACTTGATGAAGGATGTCCCAACAAGAACGCAAGATTCAAATGACTGGTGCAGCAATTGAATTGTTTCTCTGGCTGTATTGTTGAAACCATATGCCCTCCACATTCCTTTCTTCAATTCTAGGCACAGAAAAACTGCTGCTGTTTGCGCTTGACATGTCTCATTTTCATAAAAAAAGGTCCAATGATTCCTCCAGCCCAAAATAAACACCACACAGTGACACGTTGCTTCTCGTAAATCACTCGAGGATTTTCCTTACCCCAAATGCGACAATTCTGCCTATTTACGAAGCCATCAAGATGGAAATGGGCCTCGTCACTGAAGATGATTTTATCGGCAAAATCAGCATTTTCATGTTGTCTCTCCAATACCCAATTAACGAACTCCCTTCGCTGTCCATCATGGTCAGCTGGTTTCAGTTCCTGAGTCAATTGAACTTTGTATGTATGAAGATGCAAATCTTTCGTCACAATTCGCTGCATAGTGGATTTGGAGACACCAATTTGCTGAGCTTGGTGTCGGATTGTGGTGGATAGAGCTTGAACGATATCATCACGTACAGCTGCAATATTTTCGGTCGATCGATCTGGTCGAAGGCGCGTTGTTGTCTTTACATCACTAACAGACCCAAACTGGCAAATTTTTCCATTAATCTCTTTACAGTTGACCCTCTTTTAGCATTATTGTAACCCCAAATTGATCGCAATTTGCGAACTGTAGCCGCAAAACTTTCACAATTTCGGTAAAACAATTTCATAATGAGAATGCGTTGTTCATTCGTGCAGTGATCCATTTTTACTAACCTCGTACCTTCTACTACCAAATAATAACAATTGTTCAAATGTCAAACAATGGCAGTTTGAATGGCGCCAAATTTAAATCTTGCGTTCTTGTTGGGACACCCTTTACAAGGGCTTCCATGTGAAACGAGAAAGAACAACCTTGCTAATCAATGATATATTTTAAAGTTCTGGATAGGAAAATTAGAATAGGAATTTAAAGACATGAAAAATGTTTATTTTATGAATTTAGCTATTGCTTTATAATAGCGAAGAAAATTGAGTTTACCAGTATTTGTGCTCCAAAAATCAAATTTGTAATTTCTCACTGAGTTCCAAACATTCATCATCGTGAGCAGAAATGTATAAAAGAGAAAGAATTTTCATGTGGTCACCTTAAAAGCCCAGTATTATACAAACATATGATGAATTCGTTCGTCAGTTTTTGTAGTTGCCAACAAATAAAAAATAGATTAAAAGTGAAGGAAAGCTCTTCACTCATACACCAGCAAAACATCAGAAAATGTTGTTGTCAGCCGCAACCGAAATCTCATCATGCGTAAACCTTCACGACGTGTGTGTACAAAGTTGGTATGTGTTGCTGTAGTGTTAGTGTGAGTTGAAAGCAGTGAGAAATATACGTATTCGTACACAGTTTCAATACAAAAAACTGGAACAGGACACGTCGTATCGAATAGTTTACAGCCCCATTAGAAATCCTCGCATTTAAGAGGACATTTTCTGAGGTAATTATTCGCTGAGTCATCTACAGCAGAATTAATTCCTATTCTACCTATATATGCCTCACATACTTGTGAATATGGAATTTAACAGATGATGTCCTGAGACTGATTCAATTGAATCCATTTTTACAACGTTATGTGATGAAAAGCTTTTTCTAATGGATCATGGAAAGTAGTAACAGACCTAGAAGTCATCTATGTATATAAAACTGACCGATCCAAGCTGCATCGCCGCCATTCAAGAGGGATGAAAGCATGTTTTATAATCGTGTAATACTCAGCTCCCTATCTAGAGCAGAACCTGGATTGAGTCGTCAATTTTGCTCAATCTTTTCCGGATCTAATCAGGTTCGGCTGGTCGTATTTCAAAGAAAAAAGTCTGGCACAGTCAGGTCAGGTAACCTTGGAAGGCCAGTGGAAAGTGGAATTTCTGGATATTAATTTGCTAGGTAATTTTTGTTGGAGCTCCGCCATAACCAGTCTGGTTGTGTGTGTAGTTGATCCATCTTCCTGCAACCAAATGCTGCTGAAACGGATACGTCTTCGATGCAGTTCTTTTCCGGATTTAATCAGGTCTGGCCGGGCGTATTTAAAAAAAAAAAGTCTGGTACAGTCAGGTTAGGTGACCTTGGAAGATCAGTGAAAAGTGGAATTTCTAGATATTAATTTGTTAGTTAATTAGTGCAACAAATTTTAAGTATTTTTCCTTCCAGTTTATGAGATGGGGATGAGAAACTATGCTCTTTTTCCAATCGTAACCTAAGACGGGTTGCGTTTTTTTGCAAAAGTAAACAAAGAAGTTAAAAAAGATGGAGAACGTCAAATAACGTAAATATAGGGTGATTTTTTAATCGTAGTGGTGATTTAAAAATCGAATAAAATGCTCAAATTTGCATCACGTATTAAAATTTTTTATTGGAATCCGTAAATTCGTCTTTGCCATCTAATTTTTTAAGATAATTTCATGTAAATGTTGTCCGCGGCTCCATCTCAAAATGTGACCATTGGGAAGATCCAATTTTTCGTCACTTTTTCCATCACTTCGGCCCGTATTCCACGAATAACGCGTGTTATGTTATCCTGTAAGGCTTCAATAGTGTTCGGCTTGTCCAAATAGATTAACGACTTGACATAACTCCACAAGATCTTGGGGGCCAACTCACAGCGCCAAATCGAAAGATATGCTGCCCACCAAATTCAGAGTGGCATGTTGCACCGTCCTGATGAAACCACATGTTAACCAACTTCAACTCAGCCAATTGGAGCAAAAAAAAAATTGCGTATTATGGCTCGATATCATTCGCAGTCGACGGTAACGTTTCTTCCACGGTCGTCTTTAAAGAAAACTGGACCGATGAGGCCACTAGCCCATTAACCACACCAGACGGCCGTTTTTCGGGATGCATCGGTAATTCATGTATGGCATGTGGCCGTTCATCGCTCCAGATGCGATTGTTTTGCTTGCTAACGTATCCGAATTGTTGATTCATACGACCATTGTCGTATCAAACGATGCACATTTGTCATATACATAGCTAACTCACACACCTTCAGCCGACGTTCGTCCAATACAATTTTGTGGATTTTCTTAACCGTGTCTGGAGTGGACACCTCAATTGGTTAAGCACTATACTGTTCGTCTTGGCAGCTCGTACGGCTCACGCACCTTCAGCCGAGAATCATCCAATACCATTTTGTGGATTTCCTTAACCGTGTCTGGCTTGGAAACCTCAGTTGGTGGACCTGCTCGTACGACCTAGTTTAAGCTCTGCTACCCAATATTTTGCAGTCGTAAACGAAGCAGCAGACTGGCCCAGAGTAGAATCTACTTCAACTTTAATATTGGTTGGATTGAGACCTTTTACATAGAAATGGAATTAATTACATAACGGTGGTTACTTTTTTCCATGTTTCCAAATTCACTGTGATCATTTACTTTTGATGACTCAAACAAAAATACTAAACAACGTGGCGCACAGTGGGATTGCTTCATACATTTTTGTGCAATAAATATAAGGAGTTGTCGTAGAGTCTTGAAATTCGGCAGCGGCAGAGCGTTTTATGACGTAGAGTAGCAAAAATATAAAGTTTCATCCAAATCGACCACGCCCATCGGCCACCGCCCATACAACTAAAAATGAAATTTTCGTATACATTTTTTTCTGTTAGGTAGAAATTCTTGTAAATTGGCATGGATCATCTGTACTACGTAATCAAAAATTTTGGAAAGTTTCATCCAAATCGGCCACGGCCATCGCCTACATTATGCACCATATACGTGTTTTGTCTTTATTTCTTTGCTTAATTTGTAGCGTAATTTCTTGTGACTTTTTTCATAAAATTTATAACTTTGTTCAGTAGTATAAAATATTATAAGGATTTTTTTCTATAAATCGCATTAACATACTCCCTTCCTTCATTTTATTGCAGTCAGAGCATGGAGGTCGCCGGAGCTTACCTTTTTATCATCCAAGGAAAACTTAGAACACTGAAATTTTTAGGGTTTTTTTTTTAATTTTAATAGTTTCGAAACTATTTATGCTATCCAGTTGTCTTTTTTTCTTAAAGAATCACAAAATACCATATTTTTAGAACATCATGACATAAAATAGTTAAACGAACAACAAATATGCATATACAGGCCCTCAAGTTGCATTAAAATCTTAGTCGTTTTGCGCTTTACTTCTCCCAAGCATTTTTAAGTAATTATTTTGCGATAAAAAATTATTTTTTTTTTAAAAAAAGCAATGATGAATTTCTCTTAACTAAACAATTCCGTACAAAAATGCATCATTACATTTTTTATATTTTACAGTCGAAAAATAGACTTTTTGCACTTAGAATCTCACTGTGTGGCGCCTTGAAGCTTAAAACATATGTTTTATAAGGTTGCCATTTTTTCAAACTACTGGCACCATCTATACGTCAAGTCGACCAGTTTTGCGACCGCTTCCGTAAATCAAAATTCCTCAGCCGAATCCTGTATTATCTCCGTAATACACATTGGCACTTTGCTGATTATGCTTCTCAGGACAAATGGCAAAGTACGAAAGTGGGGTCAACACGCTGTACATGTCCGCATAAGTATGCGTTTTGGTTTGCTTTAATTTTCTAGATTTTTGCATTTAGAACGCATTTTTTAGTGCAGTTTTGAGTTTTTTTTTTTTTTTTTGCAGTTTCTGTGTGTTGTTTTTCGTTATTTGAAATGCACTCAACTTTTGAATTGTTTTTATGCATTACACATACACGTACGCAACTTTTACGCATACATGCAAACGTGTGTATGCTTTTGCAAATGTGTGAATGTGGTGCCGTTGCTTTGCGAAATGCTAACGTTAATACCCCACTAATGTTGCATACTTGTGCTTTGATGGGATAGGATAGGCAGGCACAATGGGAGCACTAAGCAGTAATACGCACGCACATGAAGCATAGCAACATATGCGTGCTTGTGTACTCGTATATCATATCGCGTATACACTTACATGTTTACGCATACGCATATGAGTGTATTCAAACATTTTGTAGACATATTTATGTTGATATTGTTGTTGAGTTTTGGTTTAGTTTGCTTAGGTCCGTTTTTTTTTTTTTGTTCCACAGTTGAAGTGGTTCATTTTTTAATATTTTTGCTGCCGTTTTTGTTGGTTTCAGCATTTTTTTTTTTTCGTTATTGTGGTATAGTCGGATGCCCTACCTCTTCTAAGCGCCTCACGCACTCTTTGTGTGTGCATCCAATTTATTCGCATATAATTCTGTCCATCCATCGTCAGTCCGTCCTTCAATCAATCTATTTCCGACTAACAAAGAACTCACACTCCTTTGTGTGCATGTGCATGTGCAACATACGCACGCTTCATAAACTTTTGTGGTGCATTATTTTTTTAATCAAACGCATTTTGTTTATAAAGCCATTGTTTTGATGTCTGTTGTGTATCCTTTTGTTCGCTATTCCTAATTTAAACATTCGACTGTACAATAAGCCACACCCATTATATGCTGGACTTCGTTTTCCAATTGGATTGATGTCTGTTTTATATATTTTATTTAATTTATTATGTTTTTAAATTAATAACACATTTCTATTAATGAACTAGCTAATTATCGCTACCTTGTAAGCGTAATTTCACATTTTAATTACAAATTAAACCCGAAATTAAATTTCTCTGCAATTTATTTAGCATTGAGAATCGAACGATTCTGACGTCAACAATTTAATCATGGCGGTTTTACTTTTCTATGCCAGATCCAGTTGAGCTCCTAGTAATTCATATCTCGGACAATGTGATTTAATATATTGCCTCAGCTCTTTAGTCTTGACAATAGTATCGTTTTTGTACCTTATCGTCCATGCGGTTTCCTTGAAAATGTGATTTTCATAAGATTTGTCATTAAAATGTGAGCAAATACTAAGAGGTATGTGCTCTTTAACTTTGCCTCTTTTTCTTCCTCAGCATTCAGATCTAGACCGGCCCAATTTTTGTCCTATTTATTTCCTGTTCGAAGTTTATGGTCTGTATTTTCCTAATGTTTTGTGATAGAACGCATACTAATGTCATTTTTTTTATTAATTTCATGACTTTACTCCTTGCTATTTGGGCCACTCCACTATGGAATTTATAGCCCCTTCTTCCTTCTTTATGTCTTTAAAGAAAGATTTTTCAAAATATCTCCAAACCTTGCGCGAGTACGACCTAAGAAGAATGCACTGAGACGATTTTAGCGGTGCAATTTGGATCCCGGTTTACACCTAACAGCACGAATTTTCCAAAATTCCTTTTTATCACTCGCATATATTGAGAGAGGTATCCACATACCCAATTTTATTACGTGCACAACTAAGTTCTTGCTGTTTTTTTTTTTATAAAAATGTAACTTCATTGTGGAAACATGTTCACAAATGATTCATTTATAATATTGCTCATCGCTAGCTACTACTTTTCCCCATCTTTCTGGCAAAGCTCGAATTCCGCCACGGTAAAACTGTTCATCCTTCGAGGCAATCCACCAATCTAGCCATTCCTGATGTCGTCGTATGAGTGGAATTGCTGGTCAACTAGACCTTGTGCCATCAAACGGAACAGGTGATAATCGGACGGCGCAATGTCTGGAGAATATGGCGGATGGGGTAAGACTTCCCATTTCAGTGTTTCCAGATAGGTTTTAACACACTTGGCCACGTGAGACCGAGCGTTGTCATGCTGAAGAATCACTTTTTCGTGCATTTCCGCGTATTGTAGGCATTTCTCGCAAAGATATCCACTCAATCGCATTAATTGAAGTCGGCACCGATCCCCAGGGATGGTTTCGCTTAGATTTAACAGCTCGTAATAAATAACACCGACCTCGGCTGAGGCGGCCCACATGATTTTTTCTTTGGATTGCTGTAATTGATCCTTTTTTCATCACCCGTTACAATACGATGAAGAAAACCCTTCCTTTTTTGTCGCTGAAGCAGTTGTTCACAGGCGAAAAAAACGACGCTCAACGTTCCCTGGTTTCAACTTACAAGGAACCCAATTTCCTTGCTTTTGATTCATTCCCAACGCATGCAATCGCTTGGAAATGGCTTGGCGGGTAACTCCTAATACTGAAGCAAGCTCTACCTACGTTTGACATGGATCCCCATCAAGCAATGCCGTCAATTCAATGTCTTCGAAGATTTTTCGTCTTCCTTCACGCGAATGGTCGCCAACATCAAAATCACCGTCTTTAAAGCAACAAAATCAATCTCAAGACGTTGTTTCACTTAAAGCAGCGTCTCCGTAAACGTTTTGAAGCTCTCGATGAGCTTCAGCCGCCATTTTCTTCGATTGGAAGAGGAAAATCAATACTTCCCGCATATGACGATTATTTGGCACAAAATCAGACAAATTCACACAACCAAAAGAGGACGTCAAAAGAAAATTACTATTGTATCGAGGCGGTATTTATACCATATGCCTAAGCTTGGCTCATGTTTTTTAGGTTATGGCAGAATCGGCTAGCACTTACAGTTGGCGCCATCTATTGGCAAAGAGCGGGAACTGAGTTGCGCACCTAATATTACTGTTACGCCTACATCGTAGTAGTAATGTTTACATTAATTTTGGTGACTCCAGCATAAGCCCTGCGTCTTGAGCTATGATATAATTTTTGTCCTCATTCCTTCATATTTTATCCCCTAAGGACGCGAATTTTTATAAATCACTTCTCATGCCTTACCTACCCTGTGATTTAGTGATTCAGACCTCATCGTTTTGCTGTTGGTGACAGTACCAATATTACCCCCATTTCTTTCTTGTTCAACCTTTTAAAAGTACAAATTTAAAAAAAAATTTTTTGGGCGCAGCCGCTGTATACAAACAAAGTATACAAATGCAGTTTCATGATTGAAACTTTAGTCATTTTTTATAAGCAATGGTACCATTTTTGTCCCGATGCTACCCTTATTTACACAGGAAATGAGCTGCGTTTATCCGTATCCAGTTATGCCAATATTGTTCAATCATTTGCTGTGGATAATAGAGCAATTTTCGTACACCCTGGCCCCTGTTCTATCTCCATTTTCATGGCGTTCGCAATCTGGAAGGGCAGTATTAGTGCCAACTTCAGCCATTCCAACTCTAACCATTTCACATGGACAATGGCACCAGATTTGTCCCTTTTATTCTAGGTTTACCCGTTTAATCTGGCCGGTAGTACAACATTAATGCCTTTGTCATGACGTTTCCAATCTGGAGGGCAGGATGAATACAAACTTCCGCCATTCCAACTTTAGCCGTTTCACATTGGCGATAGCACCAGATTTGTCCCTTTTATTTGAGGTTTACCCTATTAATCTGGCCAGTGGTACAATTTCAATGCCTTTTTAGCCCCAAAAAACAAAATCTATTTTCATAACGTTTTCAATTTGGAAGCACAATATGAATATCAACTTTCGCCATTCCAACTCTTTCACATGGGCGATGGCACTAGATTTGTCCCTTTATTCTAGGTTTATCATTTTAATCTGGCCGGTAGTACGGTTTACCCTTTTAATCTGGCCGATGGTACAACTTTAATGCCTTTTTACCCCCAAAAACAAAATCCAATGTCATGACGTTTCCAATTTGGAAGGGCAGTATGAATACCAGCTTCCGCCATTCCAACTCTAACCGTTTCACATGGGCGATGACACCAGATTTGCCCCTTTTTACTCTGATTTTATCCCTAAACGTTTGCATTTTCTTATGTCTAATCGATATGGATTATGGACATCAATCTTAATGATTCTACCTCTAGACAAGTGGGGCCGGACGATGGTAACAGATTTGTGTCTTTCTATCCTGTTCCTACCTCTAAAAGCATAAATTTGGAAAACCCCTTTCTTGCCGAGTGTTTGCTCTGAAAGGGGAATATGGACAGTCAGTAAAGCAACAATTTTATATATATATATAGAAAAAACTTAAATTCCACTAATTCATAAATTTGAATAAAATCTTCGCAACTTGTTCACTGATATAATAATTAAAAATAAATAATTAATTAATTCCAGATGGGGTCATCACCCGAATATTAATTTGATTGGTATTCAATTTTTCAATGTGAAGGTCGATGAAACAAGTAAAAGAAGAAGAAATTTAAAAATGCAATTTTGTATAGCAGGAGAAATTTGTTTCCCGAAAAGGCCACCGAAACCTCTGTATTGAACTGTTTGTTATCTAAACTAAATGCTTACTTTTGCGTTTTTTTGTAACTAAAAAAAATCAGCACTGTTGTCTCATATACAATAGATCTGAATCTCAACAATCTGATTATTTGAATTCTTATCACACCTACAATTTTTTTTAAATGTTCATTTACGAAAATTTATTTAAATTAAAAGAAAAAACAAATACAAATTTCTTTTGTTGTAACATTAGAAATAAAATAAATACGTAAACCATAACAAAAACAAAAATTAAATTCAGTATCTTTCAAGAAGTAAAAAATTAATCATAAACCATTGGACAAAATAATAAGTACATTAAGTTAAAATAAGCAAAAAAGTAAAAAAATAATTTTATTCTGCTAAATTGGCAGAGTTTCGTTAAAAGCCGGTATATCCTCCTTTATTTTCAATTATTTTGCTGACTCTTTTTGGCATGCTGGCAATAAGCTTCCTGCAATATTCTACCGGTATTTCATACCAAGTTTTTTCAACAAAATTCCATAACTGATTCTTATTTTTAAGAACCTCCTTTCAAATTCTTTGTTTCAACTCTACCCAAAGATTTTCCATTGGATTTAAGTCCTGAGATTGACTTGGCTAGTCAAGAAGGGCAACATTATCTTGGAACTAATCCTTTACCAACTTAGAAGTATGTTTCGGATCGTTATCCTGCGGAAATGTCCATCTAAGAGGCAAACTTTCCACAGCATAGTTCACCATCGTATTTGCCAAGATATCTTTGTGGTGGAATCTGGTCATAGTGCTGGTAATTCGTTGTATCGGACCGACACCATACCACGAGAAACAACCCCAGACCATAATATTTCCACCCCTGTGCTTGACAGTCTTCGTTGTAAAGCGAACATGGAATTCCTTAGCCTTAGGGCGTCGAACATTCCGGGCACAGTCGTTTCCAAATACATTAATTTTTGTTTCATCGCTCCACAAAATGTTTCGCCATATTTTTCACCGTCTCCTCCAGATCAATTGAAATGACTTCTTGCAAACGCCAATCTAGCCTTTAAAGTTGTTTGTCTAAACAAAGGAACTCTTCTGGCTATCCGTTCTGGTAAATGTACTTCTTGTAGTCTACGACGAATCGTTCGCGATGAAATTACATTTCCAATTTCTGCTGAAATCACTCTTGAAGACACAGACGAGTCTTTCTTCGCTAATGTTACAATACGGATATCTGTTGTTTTTGAAGTTTTCTTTTGGGTCTTCCGCGAGTTTCGACGGGCTTTTTAGGCTTTAAAGCATTTTGTACAAAAAATAGCGACCGATTCATAGTTTCTGCTATAGAACGAAGACTTTGGCCACTTTCTCTTAGTCTTGAAACAATTGTTCTCTCCTCCGGAGAACAATGACTTTTTCGACCCATGGCTGATGTTTCTACTACATAGTCCTGCCATATGTTCTGTTACACAATTTCCAGCGCTTATCGTTCAAAACTTCTTGCGGGAATAGAACCGTTAACTTTTTTTCAGAACACTTGCATTAATTAGTGAAGAATACTAGTCAGTTTGGTTTCAGTTTGCAATCTATTAACATGGAGTGGGGCGTTAAAGAGAATCGAGTCGGCGTAATAGCGTTGCATAAGTGCGGAAAGAGTGCTGGCCAAATTTTCGAGTTGCTAAAACCACTCGGAATATCAAGAATGTTCGCTTATCGTGCTATTGCTCGCTTCGGCGAATTGTCTGGAGTAGAAGACAGGCCAAAAAGTGGTCGCCCGCGCGTTGACCGTACGAGTGCGGTAGTAAAGGCAGTGCGTGAAAGAATTCGGAGAAATCCCCATAGAAAGCAGAAAATCATGTCCAAGGAATTGGATATATCAACCAGATCCATATCTAAGCTGATTCGGGATGATCTGCATATGAAAGCCTATTGTCGGTCCACGGGGCATCTTCTAACTCCTCAGCTTAAAAAAAAATTAGGCTGGAAAGATGCAAGCGACTTTTGCAGTGGCATGCGGACAATGGCCATGAAAACATTCTGTTTACGGATGAGAAAATTTTTACCGTGGAAGAAGTTTTCAACAAATAAAATGACAAGATTTATGCCACTTCATCTAAGGAAGCGAAAAAAGTTGTTCCAAGGGTTCAACGTGGCCATCATCCCTCTTCCGTAATGGTTTGGTGGGGGGTCTCCCACCATGGTGTCACATCCCTCCATTTCTGTGAAAAGGGCGTAAAAACTGGTGCAAAGGTTTACCAAAAAGATGTGTTAGAGGGTGTTGTGAAAGGTTTGACCAATACCCTTTTGAATGGACGCAGATGGATCTTCCAACAGAACTCTGCTCCTGCGCACAAAGCTAAAACCACGCAGGAGTGGCTCAGAGTCAATATTCCTGGCTTTATAGCAGCAAAAGATTGGACATCAGGGAGTCCAGATCTCAATCCACTGGATTATGCTTTGTGGTCAGAATTCGAGAATATGGCTTGCAAGACTCCCCACAGAAATTTGGGAAGTCTTAAAACAGCATTAACCAGAGCAGCGTCCTCGATCTCCATGGAAATCGTACGTGCGGCTATAGTCCAATGGCCACACCGTTTGAAAGCTTATGTTAAAGCAAAAGGCGGACATTTCGAGTGAATGCAATTGCTTTTAATAACCAGTATTGTTTTCTAGTAAATGAAATAATTTTGAATACAATATGAATATTGGTTTTTTTTATCGTGTTTTATATTTGTACCAGAACATATGGCAGGACTAGGTATATATTTTGTTGTGAATAAAGAAGAACAACAGTAGAATAACTGGCCTATCGAAAAAATACTACAGTAGACTGCGAAAATATTAAAGATTTGTATTTATTATTTGAACCAAGTACTGAAATCACACCTGAACAAAACAATCTCACAATGAAAACAGCGGGGAAGCCCCAGTCTTGTTTTTACTTTTAAAGGCATTACCATATTAAAGTTATTTAAATAAGAAAGAGTTGCCATGTTTACTTTTCGTTAAAGTAACTAAAATTAAGCATAAAGAAAAAAACATAAGCAGCTGTACTTATTTTTTCGACCACGTGTGCACATCACTCATAAATACGAGGTGTGATAAAAAAAACGGTTTTTTTTTTTTAAATTTCGTGAGTTACGTACATATGTTCGATTTTCGCATTTGTTTTCTGTTATGTTGGTACACATGACTGTCAGTTGTCTGTCTGTTGACAACATCAGCCATTTTGGATTGCCAGTTTGTTTTTGACAGATAAGAAGGTTAGTCGTAGTTTGGTGTGCTCTTCGATTTTTTACTATTCAAAAAAATGGATCAAAGAAATTGTATTAAGTTTTGTGTAAAAAATTAAATTAAATGTGCAAGGACATTTAGAAGGTTGACTGTGGCATTTGGCGAGTCTACTATGAGCAGAACACAAGTTCAATTGTGGTATAACCGGTTTAAGGTAGGCCAAGAAGATGTCAATGACGATGCTCGTCCTGGTCGCCCGAGCACGTCAAGTTCGGTCAAATGTGAAGGGTTTGCTCACTGTTTTCTTCGATTGCAATGGCGTGGTGCATCATGAATTCTTGCCACAAAGTCGTACAGCCAATGAGGAATACTACCTTGAAGTTATGCGCCGTTTGCGCGAAGCAATTCGCCAGAAACGCACAGAATTGTGGAAGAACCAATCATGGATTTTGCACCATAATAACGCACCAGCTCACACATCGATGCTTGTGCATGAGTTTTTGGCCAAAAACAAAACCGAAAGCATGCCTCAACCGCCGTATTCACCGGACTTGGCCCTCGCTGACTTTTTCCTCTTCCCGAAACTGAAGACACCGATGAAAGGAAAGCGTTTTGCTACGATTGAGGAAATAAAAGAAAAATCGAAACAAGAGCTGTTGGCGACACCAAAAAGCGCGTTTTAGAAGTGTTTCGAGGATTAGAAGAAACGCTGGCACAAGTGTATTATATCTGAAGGGGACTACTTTAAAGGAAATGAAATAGAAATTGATGAATAAATAAATACTTTTTGGAAAAAATTGAAAATAACGGTTATTTCTTGATCACACTTCGTATGTAGAAAAAAAACATCTTAGAATAGTGCTTTCCCCCTATGAAAACTCTATGTTAATTTCTTTGGTGATAACGCAATTTTTCACCACTTTCCCTGTGACAAAATGTGATGATTATTTGCTTCCTTGGATGCGTTTATTTTGCTGATTAATTAAGTTCGACTGACTGAGATTTCTGCACTTATTTGGAGAAGAGTTCAGTCAGAGTTCAGAAACAAAACCTACTCATAGTTTTGTTTCTTATTTTATCCAATACCAGTGTTAACTTGCTTATAAATATGAGACATCTCCATGCCAAATTTCCCCCACTATTGTAAGCGGTGCGGAAAGTCAACTTGATTATGTTCTATAATCAAGAACATAAATACATATTTTTTGAGGTCTCAAATGAATATTTCTGGTTATTACAAAAGGATTGACAAAATCGGCCATGTTATAATAGTGGATATAGAAGCGGTGATATGAAAATTGCGTATAATCGTCAATATTTTGGACACGTCTCTAAGTTACATCGCAAAATATATCGACTACATACAATTAAGGAGAAAAAGGATACTCGTATACGCATTTTGGAGGAAAAATTTTACTATACATAATTTGAAAATACGAATGATTGCAGTCAGTTGACCAAAATTTGCTGAATTTATGACAACCTCCGCAGCATTCGGCACAAATTCGGGTAAATGTAGTACAGACCCAAAGTGATGGGATCTCATTTTTGCAGCATTAAATCCTCACTCACTGCGAAGGAATGTAAAGAATTCAATATCAGTGATTTGATTTGCGAAGCAAAGCAAATATAACGCCCATACTGGCTAATATCCCAAAGATAAATGAAATTACAGAAAAAGCGAATGAGATAGATTTGCTTCGCAAGTCATTAGTATGTGAACAATCGTAAGGCAATGATTTTGTAAATGAGCATAAAAGTATGTGCGTTTATGGATCTTTCGTAAGTTGTGCAAAATGTTTACGTTTGTTTTTTTCTGTCCTTTACGTTATGGCGCACTCAAAAATGTAACTCCCAGGACAAACTTTAAATTTGTCCATAAACTACGAGTGAATTTGCTTGCGTATTATCTCAAAGTGTTATAAATTTCTCACTTAATGTCAGACATTATCTTAATTTGAAATCTCCACAAATTTTACGGACTTTTGTATTATTTTAATCGTCTTTTAAACGGCTTTTATTTCCTCTTCCGGTGCGTAGGGGTTTGCTGTGGCTGAAAATCAAAAACTCTACAAATAGACAAAAAAATACTGCAGTAACAATTGCATTGTTCGTGTAACGGATGCGGAAATGCAAAGACATTTGTTATTGAAAGCACAAAAACAAAAAAATAACAAAATAAGCAACAATAGTGTTGGTGAAAATAACAACAACTACATTACCGATAGTATCGAATACCGCATTTTATTAGGTCTTAGCCGTTTTCAATTTTATTACGCCTTCAACACATTTCCACTCACAAAACTATGCTCATTTTGCACGGCCAGAGAAATGGCAAACCTCACCATCGAAAATAATAAAAAGAAGTTTGGTTCTACAAATTACGCAAGTGCCACTCTCCAATGCCCTCCACCAAGGGGGAAACAAATAGTGCGTAAGTTATAAATTAAACTCGGAAAATTTTTCTGACATGAATGTGGTATGTACTCGTATATAGGTATGCAGCTATTCAGCTATTCTTCCAGCTGAAAAACCTCAAACCAAATTTCCTTTAGCTTTTTAGAACGGATAAAGTGTAGTTCTTTTGTTGCATATGTGCTATGTTGAGGCATGTATGTAGATAGATGTGTGCCATGTACAGGTATGTGTGGCACAAATACTCGTACTATCACTGCTAGGCGTACGCATATGGTTGTATGTGTGCTATGTTGTTCTCTGTATATGAGCGTACGCACAACGCAAGTGGTTTTGGGTTTTTGCATTACGTAATGCGTTAGACTTTAAAAGGGTCGCGAGATTCAATTAGGCAGTGATATAAATATCTTCATAAGACGAAGGCAGTACGTCATACTGACTCATTAGTTATATTAAAGGCTACCTGCAGATTTAAACAGAACTTGTTCTGTATGCAAATGTTTGACAAGAACATGTTATTAATATTACTTTGAGCACGTAAGTAGCTCTGGAACATAATGCAGGTTTAGATGGTGAATTTTGTGTTCTGTTTAAGTCCATTAGTTATAATAACTAAAAATAGTTTCTGATTGTCTAACGTTATCGTTAAGTCTTGGCTATTAATCTTCAGTCACCCGACTTCTCCAGAAAAGCGGTTTTTCAATAATCCGCTTTTGGGTTACTTAGCTAGCAAAAAACGGACGAAACCAGGTTTTTTTTGGATTTTTTCTATTAATTAAGTTAAAAGAAAAACGCATACTGTTGAATACAGTTAATCCCCTTCACTGAATTAGATGAATTACATAGTATTTTCTACGAATTATGTTGAATTACATTGAATCAAATTGAATTATACCGAATTGCATTAAAATAAATTAAATTATATTGATTTACATTCAATTACACTGAATTACATTGAATCAAATTTGAATTACATTGAATCAACTTGAATTATACTGAATTGCATTGAAATATATTGAATTACCTATACATTGAATTACACTAAATTACACTGAATTACATTGAATCAAATTTGAATTACATTGAACCAACTGAGTTATATTGAATTGCATTGAATTAAATTGAATTACATTGGATTACACTGAATTACATTGAGTCAAACTTGAATTGTGTTGAATTACATTGAATCAGATTGAGTTATACTGAAGTGGATTGAATTAAATTGAATTATATTGAATTATAATGAATTACATTGAATTACACTGAATTACATTGAATTAAATTTGAATTATATTGAATTACATTGAATCAAATTGAGTTATACTGAATTGCATTGAATTAAATTGAATTATATTAAATTACATTGAATTACAGTGAATTACATTGAATCAAATTTGAATTATATTGAATTACATTGAATTAAATTGAGTTATACTGAACTGTATTGAATCAAATTGAATTATATTGAACTATATTGGAATATGCTGAATTATATTGAATTGCATTGAATCAAATTGAATTATACTGAATTGCATTGAATTAAATTGAATTATAATGAATTATAATGAATTACATTGAATTATATTGAATTGCATTGCATTAAATTGAATTATACTGAATTGCATTGTAATATATTGAATTACATTGACTTACACTAATTACATTGAATCAAATTGAATTATATTGAATTGCATTAAATTAAATTGAATTACATTGAATTACATGAATTACGCTGAACTACATTGAATCAAATTTGAATTATATTGAGTTACATTTAATCAGATTGAGTTATACTGAATTACATTGAATCAAATTTGAATTACATTGAATTAAATTGAATTACACTGAATTGCATTGCATTAAATAGAGTTATATTGAATTACACAGACTTACATTGAATCAAATTTGAATTAAATTGAACTACATTGAGTCAAATTTGAATTACATTGAATAAAATTGAATTATATTGAACTACATTGAAATACACTGAATACTTTGCATCAAACAATTTACAAATATCTGGCATAAATTCTAAAAATTAACTTTTTATTCGTTAGTGTAAAGGCTACTTCACCCAATCAAGCAATTGTAAAAACCACTATTTTGTTACGCCCATATGGCAACCCAGCAGGCCACGGAAGTCAGCGGTTTCAAAAGTAAGGCTAAACAAACCACACTTAAAGCTACGATTTCGTTTAAACTTTTATTTCATTATGATGCCTGGATCTTGCCATTATGTACTAAATACAGTCATATTTAAATGACCGCCTCTAGAGTGATTGAAGCAGTGAATCCTTTTGAGATAGTTTTCGACCATTTTCTCGCACATTTCGGGCGACATGTCGGCGGTAATTTGACGAATATTGGTTCCAATGTTAGAGGTTTTTTCGCATAAACGCGATCTTTGATGTAGTCCCATAAAAAAAAAGTCTAACGGCGTCAAATCGCATGATCTTGATGGCCAACTGACGTGGCCAAAACGTGAAATTACGCTTTCTGAAAACTTCTCATGCAATGAAGCCAAAATCGGCCGCGTGGTGTGACGCATGGTACCGTCTTGTTGAAACCACATATCGTCCAGTTCATTACCTTTAATTACTACTGTAGAGTATTGATAAATTATATGTCACCCTAATTAACATTGAACATACTGCACTAGCAAACTCTCATTCTCATTAATTTGTTCTCTTGTTTCAAACAATAATATTTAGTACTAAGCTAACAACACATTATATTGTCATCTTATGTTAATAAAGTTTTTAGTAAGCATTTGAATTCTGAAAACTCCACTTGTGTTTCCCATCATCTCTACTCAATACACTACAATGTACTAAATACAGTCATATTTAAATGACCGCCTCTAGAGTGATTGAAGCAGTGAATCCTTTTGAGATAGTTTTCGACCATTTTCTCGCACATTTCGGGCGACATGTCGGCGGTAATTTGACGAATATTGGTTCCAATGTTAGAGGTTTTTTCGCATAAACGCGATCTTTGATGTAGTCCCATAAAAAAAAAAGTCTAACGGCGTCAAATCGCATGATCTTGATGGCCAACTGACGTGGCCAAAACGTGAAATTACGCTTTCTGAAAACTTCTCATGCAATGAAGCCAAAATCGGCCGCGTGGTGTGACGCATGGTACCGTCTTGTTGAAACCACATATCGTCCAGTTCATTACCTTTAATTACTGGCCAAAAAAAGCCAATTATCATACGCCATAGCGCTCTGAAATGACAGTAACGGTTACACCAACATCATTTTCGAAGAAATACACTTTTCCCGGATGCAGTGGCTTCTCCACAAGTTACTGTAGCATCCAATCAGCATATTTGCGGCGTTTTGAATGGTCAGCCGCCTTCAATTGTTGCGCGAATTAGACTTTATATGGATGGAAGTGTTAATCCAAATGCGAAATACGCCATCGTAAGCCGTAAGGTAGACCAAATAGTTGAAAACGCCGTGGAATCGACAAATTCGAATTATGCGCCACTCTTTCACTGTCAGAAGCAATATTTTCGGCAATGCGTACAATGCGATGATGCACAGGCCTGACCACATTTCTAACGCTTCCAGTCTCTTCAAATTTCTTTATAATCTTGCAAATTCTTTGCATTGTAGGTCGACTGTAACGACCGTAATCACTTCGTAATGAAGGAAAACCTTTGAATCATCACTTTTGTAATAAATTTTAACCACTTTTACGCGTTCTTCGGTTTCTAGACGATCCACATATATACGTGGTAAAGGGTTACTAAATAAATAGCACTTCAGATGACAGGTATTTAACAGCTAATGGCCTTGCCAAAGTGGTGATTTTGAAACAACTAAATGGATAACTCTTAAAATGCGCGTAAGATCACTGAAAGAAAGAAAGCTCCCCTGCCATATCTCATTCATAGAATGCAAAGAAATTTGCGTTGTTTTACATCGTATAGAGTTATATAGGGTGATATTTTAAGATTTAAGTTTTTCAGATTGGCAGCACTGGTTGGTAACGGCGTCCAAACGTCATCTGTCAAAGTGAAAAGTGTACAGTATACTCTGACATTTCACATGGAGAGACTAACAAACGAGAAACGATTGCAAATCGTTGAAATTTATTATCAAAATTCGTGCTCTGTGACAAATATGCATCGTTTGATACGACCATTTTATGGTCGGCATAATCGACCTGCTGCATAAACAATTCGGGCTGTTATCTCCAAATTTCGCACCAAATTTACGTTGTTGTCGACTCGCATGCGTAGAGTGGGTACCGAAGAAAATAGTGCAGCCGTAGTGGCCAGTGTTAATGATCGTGAAATGTCAGTTCGTCGCCGTTCTCGGCGTTTGGGAATGTTACTAAACCACAAGGAATTTTTTTTTTTTTTTTTTCCCAAATGGCTGAGTTGAACTTGGTTGACATGTGGTTTCATCAGGACGGTGCAACATGCCACACTACTCGTGAAACAATGGATACGTTGAGGGATGAATTTGGTGAACAGTTTATCTCTCGATTTGGCCCCCAAGATCTTGCGATTTAACGCCTCTTGATTATTTCTTGTGGGGTTCACATAGACTATCAAGTCGTTAGTCTATGTGGACACTATTGAAGCCTTACAGGATAACATAACATACGTTATTCGTGGAATACAGACCGAAATGCTCGAAAAAGTGACGCAAAATTGGGCTTTCCGAATGGACATTTTGAGACGGAGCCGCGGACAACATTTACATGAAATTATCTTTAAAAATTAAATGGCAAAGGCTAATTTATCGATTCCAATAAAAATTTTAATATATGATGCAAATTTGAGTGTTTTATTCGATTAAAAAAAACTACGATTAAAAAATCGCCCTTATTAAGTAATCAAGCAATTTCTGGTATCGCCAATGCAAATGGCAGATTTAATCCATATATTCTTAGCCTTATAACTTCCAAGAAGTTGCGTTGAATTGAACCAAATTAGGCACACTTAGCGCCATTGATAAACTTAGCTCTGAAAATGTAAGTGGGACCAGTTTCAATTAAATTTTCCTCATGCAAACCGTAATGCGTGAATTATAATAAGTCAGTATTTACTGTAAGGTGTGAAAATATCGACCGGATAACTTGGCAGTTTTTGATATCTCCTAATTTAATTCGTTTACTCTTTGATTAATATTTTTTATTCGGTTGTCATAAATTTAATACTGTTCATAATTCGGAGCATTTATTAATAAGAATTTTACAATTTACCAAGCATCACTTGGTACTATACAAACTTTTACCCCAATACAAAAGGATATTTGGTGGAGATATTAGTAAGTCTATTCACCTGACAGAAATTTCTGTACTGGTCTTGAGCAAACTTTTCAAATATAGCTGATAATCTATGAGGCTCTATTGCACATAATGAAGAAATGTCACTGAACCAAAATGTATGATTTCTTAAACACAACAAGTACTAACTTTATGGGAAACATTTTAGAAATTTCTAGAACATTTTATTTAAATAATTCATATATTAATTTAAAAGTAATCTACAACCGATATGATACTGGCAGGGCGAATGTGGTAGTGGTTTGTGGTTCTCATACTACTTCTTGCATTGCATCATATTACACAATTCACACAACCAGACAGCAGGAAAGTTGTATTACTCAGTAATCTGAACAATTTCCTTTAATAACAGGGCGTTCAACAAAATAAGCGTAAAATTTTTGTAACTCAAGTCATCAATTCATTGATGTCTATAAAAAGACTAACATTTCGCAACGCATATATGTATGTAAATGTGTGCACCCGTGCATACATTCATGCGACCCATGTTAACATCAGGTTTGTTTCTAAACCCCTAAAAGTTGTTCTAACCGAACGGTGGCAGCAACACGAAAGAAAATTATGCGTTTAGAATACGTTGTTGGTGTGTAGACACGGCGCTAGGGGTATAACCGTACACATTTAACTGTATGCGTAGCTGTAAAGTTATTCTCTATCAACGGCTTAACCTAATGTACACACTCTGAAATAATCAACCCTTGAACAGAAATTTTAGAAAACTTTCACATAAATAACAAAAAAGCGATCCTACAATGATAGCAATTACTCATATACAGCTACCTTCAAAAGTAAGTATCAACATAGTACAGAAATTTCAGTTAGGTGAACAATCTAATCTTTACATAAGGCATAGTTTTGCTTTGATACAAAAGTGCCAGGGGTGCCAGAAGGACGTGGGTTCTTACAAAAAAAAAAAAAACAAAATATTCTGACTCAAGGCACAATAAAAGAAGGAAAATCTTAATTTTCTTAAAACTAAATTCAATAGATGTTCTGAAAATAGTTAAATTGTGCCGAATATAGTGGTGGCTGCCAAAAGAAATATATGAACCTTGGTGAAATTAATGGTTATTCCTGCCATTTTTTCACATTATACTATTATAAAGAGCGATTTTTTTATTCGTAGTTTTTTTTTTAAATCGAATAAAACACCCAAATTTGCATCATATATTAAAATTTTTTATTGCAATCGATAAATTGGTCTTTGCCATTTAATTTTTAAAGATAATTTCATGTAAATGTTATCCGCGGCTCCGTCTCAAAATGTCCCTTCGGAAAGTCCAATTTTTCGTCACTTTTTTGAGCATTTCGGCCTGTATTCCACGAATAACGCGTGTTATGTTATCCTGTAAGACTTCAAAGTGTTCGGAATGTCCACATAGACTAACGACTTGGCATAACCCCACAAGAAATAATCAAGAGACGTTAAATCGCAAGATCTTGGGGGCCAACTCACAGGGCCAAATCGAGAGATAAGCTGCTCCCAAATTCATTCCTCAACATATCCATTATTTCACGAGCAGTGTGGCATGTTGCACCGTCCTGATGGAACCAAATGTCAACCAAGTTCAAGTCAGCCAATTGGGGCAAAAAAAGTCACGTATCATTGCTCGATATCGTTCGCCGTTGACGGTAACGTTTCTTTCAAGGTCGTCTTTGAAGAAAAATAGACCAATGATGCCAACAGCCCATAAACCACACTAGACTGTCATGTTTTCGGGATGCATCGGCAATTCATGTATGGCATGTGGCAGTTCATCACTCCAGATGCGAGAGTTTTGCTTGTTTACCTATCCGTTCAGCAAGAAATAAGCCCCATCGCTGAACACAATTTTTCGATAAAACAGCGGATTTTCATTGAGCTTTTGTAAGGCCCATTCACCAAAAGTTAAACGTTGTGGTAGGTCATTCGACATTCCATGATGAAATGGCAGAGTATACTGTACACTTTTCACTTTGACAGATGACGTTTGGACGTCATTACCAACCAGTGGTGCCAACCTGAAAAACTTAGATCTTAAAAAATCACCTTATAGTACATTTGTTTGGTTAAAATTTAATCACCTACACCATACGAATTAAAAATTAAATTAATTTCCGTAAATTCGTCAACAAGCATAGGAGGTATTAGAAGTGATCTGAATATTCCCTGTATTTCCTATCGCAGAACTTACTTTATTAAACATACGATGAGCGCCAAATGTAACTGAGTTCAATACAAGAACAAAAAAACAAGACACGTAGCTAAGAATATGCGAAGCTTGGGGTGACGAAATGGAGGAAAAGCGCAGAATATCGAAGCGCTTGGAATTATTTTCTACGGACGGCGTGTAACAGATGTCTATTCCAGTTGGCACCTAAAAAGAAGAAGATGTTAAGAATATACAGACTAAATTTGATAATTTGATAAACATTTTCTAAGTTTTATTGCGGATCATCAGTTAATAAAAAAAAATCTAGACTCTACAGAGAAAAGACTGAATTTCGGACAATCAGCAAATACAGAGTGTCCGTTGGGAAGGTATACTACTTTGTTTTGCCGCCATTTGGGTAAACATTAGTCTTGACAGTTCATAGTTGGCAGTCGTGAAGTAGAGACGTTGCAAATTTTGTTATGGAAAAGCATTCAATAAACCAACGTATTTTAATTGTTAAAACATTTTATCAAAGTCAATCATCGATTACTGTGACAATGAGAAAGTTACGTGAAATTTTTGGAAGAAACAACGTGCCAACAAGAAGCACTATTTATCGTGTAGTGAATGATTTCGAAGAAAGCTACAGATATAGGGCCAAGCATGGACCACAATGTACTGCAAGATTGGCTGAAAACATTACTGCTGCTCAAGAAAGTGTTCAAAACAATCTATCAATCTCAATTCGACGCCGTGCTCAAGAGCTTGGTCTTCAAAGAACAACTTTGGCCACAATTTTGCACAAGGATTTGTATTTGATTCCATTTAAGATTCAGTTGACACAAGAGCTTTTTCCACAAGACCATTTACGCCGCCGTACATATGGTAATAGGATGTTACAGCTCGCCATGACAACCCCGATTTTCATGAAAAAGTCATGAGTGACGAGGCACATTTTCATTTGAATGGATATGTGCATAAACAGAATAGTCGGTTCTGGGCAAAGGAAACCCCTCAAATTATTCATTAGTCACCTTTGCATCCATTAAAAGTGACAATTTGGTCAGGAGGAATCATTGGACCTTATTTCTTTGAAACTGAAAACGTCATAACAGTAACTGTCAATGGGGAGCGATATCGTGATATGATTGAAAACTTTTTAACGCCACACATGCAAGCTTTGGGCTTGATTAACATGTGGTATCAACAAGACGGTGCCACATCGCATACAGCCAGGATTACAATGGAATTACTGCGAGACCTCTTTCCACAACAAGTTATTTCAAGAAATGATGATGTTGATTGGCCTCCACGGTCGCCTAATTTGACTGCTCCGGACTTCTTTTTGTGGGGATATCTGAAAAGCAAGGTTTATGCAAACAAACCAGAAATGCTTGAGCAACTCAAACAAAATATTCGTGATGAAATTAATGAAATACCGCGTGAAATGTGTAAGAATGTAATGAAAAATGTGCTCAAATGAGTTTGCGTATGTGAGGCTAACAGAGGCGGGCATTTATTTGATATTGTATTCCATACATAATTGCCGACATTATATAAGTAATTTATCAATATAAGATCCATTCTCTTTCATTTAATCAAAAATTATAAACAAACCAAGTAGTCTACCTTCACGACGGACACCCTGTAAATGTTTTAAGTACAAGAAATCGAGTGACAACGCTGTGTATATTCAATTCGGCTGAATTTTAATCATGGGAGAATTTGGGGGAATTTTGATTTCGTGGTGCAATACCCAGTTATGTTTTTCATTTAAGTTCATGAATTGTTTCAAATTTTTGTTATTCTGACTGAAACGTTGAAACAATGAAGACCTGAAAAAGCATTGTGTGATGTCCTATATTGTTCAAGGATTTGAATACTTACATAAGGAGTTTCATTAGATAACTACCATGTACACGTAAAATGCTTGGGAATGTGTTTCTATATAGCGAAAATGTTGAATATGTTAAAGGTAGATTTGCCACAGCTTTCAAGACTTTGCTTCGAATTCTTTGTAAAGATTTTAGTTCCGCACTTTTTTCTATACCCATATAAAACAATCATGTAATTCGAAATACTTTGAATTAAAGTTTCGTATGTTAAAAATTTCACTATTCTACTAAACTTATTTTTGAATTTATATAAAATTCCTACTACTTGAACTGATTTGATTTTTAAATGTTTAATGTGTTTATCGCATCACAGATTACTTTGTAGATACGAGTATATACCTGGACACAATCGTCTTCTTGTATAATATATATTTATATACTATATAATATACATATATGTATATGTATATATAGTAAAATTTAAGTTCTTATCGACAAAAGCAAATAAATAAAGAGTGAAAATTATAGGGAAATCAATGATTTTTACGTAACCTCTACTAATTTACAAATTCTTAGCAAAGCAAATTGACATTGTTTGAGGTTAGTTTTCCACATAGATTGTTTGTGGCGGTTTCTTTTAATTTCGTCAATATGATCTGCAAAATCGCTCATTTTTGAAGCTCTAATAGCCCTTTTTGACGATGTTTCTGCATGTGTTGAAGATATGCTCTTGCAGTTTAAAAGGTGCATTCCCTTCGAAACCCTGTCAAATTTGAAACGAATACTTATTTTTGCAACTCACTGTGAACTGTGCGTGGTGTAGAGCTTAACGGTCGATATCGTTGACTGCATTGGG